>LPNX011218747.1:11475-32218 GCA_001517045.1 Pseudotsuga menziesii
TGCTTCTAACCTCGTCTCCCTTTGAAACTGGAACCTCTATACTCATGTAGGTGTCCAATACATTTTCTTCAGAGAGATCAAATACTTCTAGATTTGGAATTTTTCAACTTCCCCAAGCTTGTCACCAAGCTGATGTGATATATCATATTGAAATGAGAACCTCAAATGGAAATAGCAAAGGATTAGATCTTACCGATTTGAGGTGTCCGTCCTTGTCCCGGAGTTCGTTGATATAGGGTTTGTCACAGAAACCCTAATTTTCAAAACTTGGAATCCTTTAGATATGATTGGATGAACAGATAGATATCTTCAAATGGAACTGTCCAATGTACTCCTTTTCTGAAAACAGTGTAGGGAAGCTCCCGGAACAGGAAGCCCTAATTTTCTGATTTCTTCTGCAGAAATGCCTGTTACTGTTTCTGTGATATCTCCGAAATTACTTCTCCTCTATGTCTGAAATTTCGTACTGAGGTAACCTCGCATGTCCCTGATACAAAACCGTAGGTTTAATCAGAATTGGTTTCACCATTTTGTATTTATGATCCTTTTCCCAAGGTGACCTGTTACAGGACTGTTCAGAACAGTGAAGTTGTACGGCCTTCCACGTGTCACTGGTTCATCTTCTGAGTCTGATATTCGGAACACAGAAATTACAGTCCGTAAAATTTTTGGAACATCTTCAGGAATTCCATTTGGACCTCTGTATCTCAAGATATTGAAGATATCCCCAGATGTCCTGTTCAGAGATGAATTCTGGAAGAGGCTAGAACCCTAACTTGGAGAGATCATATCTCCTGGAGTACAGTGAATATGAGTCTGATTTTTGGACACAGTGTTCATCAGGATTTTATATTTGGCCCCTGAAATTTTCAGCTTCTAATACTTCTCCAATATCATAATATAGCGACTGTACCAAAACGTAGCAGTTTTAGTATTTAGGGTTTCTCCTAGCTCAAGGTCAAACTAGGGTTTGACTTTCCCGGAGTTTCACCCAACCAAATTTCTTGATCCAGGTCTATAAAATTCGGTTTTTATGAGGAGAAAAATCCTATGCTGGTCTCACTCAAAAATTCCTCTTCTATAGAAAGCCCTAATTTCCACATCGAAACTGAAAATGCTTGAAATTGAATTCCGCATCGACAGAAAGCTGCACCCTCCAATGGAGAGTCATCCTATCATACTTTTGCTGAAAATATGTGGAGGAAGATCCATAAAATAGGAAGCCCTAGTTCTTGTAGCTGCACAATGTCTTCTTCTCAGGTTAGCTCTGATACCATGTTAGTTTTTCAACATTTAAGCTAGCATTATGTTAAGATCTTTTCATTGAGAGAATAACAAGCACAGCAATAACATAAGCACATCACAAGAGACAAGAGACACAAAGAATTTTCCTCGGGGAAACCATAAAGGAGAAAACCCCACAACTTCCTCTAAGATAGTATCACCACAATATGTGAAACCCAAAACAGTAAGATGCACTCTCCACACAGCAATAGCCTTTTGTCTTCTGTCAAGCCAAAGTATTTCCTTCTCCAAAGGTGCGCCACACTTGAGAGAGAGAGTGATGTAATTCCAAGTGACAAATAGAGAGACTCTCACTCTCTATTTATATTCATCCGTTCACTTGAATTACATTTTCACACGTAGGCTCGACCTAATAATTACTACTCGAGCCTACACCTTAATTAGTGTATAATAACTCAAGTGCCCCGAAACTGTGGGGACTTACCTAATGACTTGATATGACTTGATTACATTATTAATCCTCCCGATCGAAACATCGGGGCATGACCACATGACTCAAATACATAATAGAAACATCCCGGAATGAACATCGGGTTACAATACATAAGATACATAGAAGAATACATTCCGAAGTTACATATACATCAACACGCGGAAGACTAGATTTATTCTAGTAACAAGACCATTACAAAATGAAATGGGTTGAAAAGACAAACAAAATATAAACCATTGGGAAATGGAGTCAAAGTATGAAACATTTAAGGACATTACAGCAGAAAATAAATAGTGATTTCTCCCCTGTACTATGAGGCAAAGTAAGCGCAGCATTCAGCAAAATATCTTTAAAGTGATGGTAGGTAGAAATAAGGAAAGAGCCTGGTGAAACACAGAGGAGTCTATCAAGGGAGAATCTATAAGAACACCTTTAGTGGAAAATGATGAAGAGAAACAGCTGAAACAGAGCACCTATCAATGGATGAATTCTGTCAAAGTTATTGCAGTCACATTACAAACACGATTTCTGATGTAGGAGCACTTAGCTGAGAGCGAATTCCTGCATACTAATCTAGAAATGTATTGGCATAAATAACATATATGGAAAATGAATTCAATGGAAAGAACACACTAAACACAAACATCGTGATGAATCTCATATCAGCAGAAAAATGTATTCATTAAAGCTCCCAAAAAATGTTTGCAAAACTACAAAACTAACACCGGGCCTCAAAAATGAGAATCAGTCCAACCTCTATCCTCCACTGAGGAAGTTCTTTTTACAATGTGAACCGCCCCCGGGATACATCCCAAAATAGGGTATCAAATTCGGTTACAAAATGGGATAATCCTCAAGCCATCATGTCGAATCTCAACAGACTCTGACATGAAATATTTTCTATAATTTACATATATAAAATAAGAAAAAAAGAATAACAAGCATGCTAGATCAAAATGGAAATGTGGCATATGGGCTCCGGCTCGCTCGACTGAAAGCGACGGTTCAGAGCATCCTCAATGGTATGGTGCTGAATCAACCTGGAATTTGTCTTCAGTGGCATAGATGAAGAATCCTTTCTTCATTTGCAAACAGTTGTTGCCAAATCTTCACCATCTCACCCCTTTCAAGGAGACGGATTGCTGAAAATGGGCTTCAGATATCCAAGTGCATATCTCAAATGGTTATACCTGTGTGAAATATGAGAGAGGTTATTGTAACTAACCATGTTCCCAACAAAACCAATGTTTCCTTTTGGCCCGATTCCCTTCTATATCTTCGGTATATTCTTTTGAATTTGATGACTCAGACAAAATTGCAAAATTCTCGTAAGTTTCCCTTTGAAGATGGCTTCGATTCTCCCAAACCATAGCACCTGTGTAAAAATTGTGAGAGGTTATTATAGATGATCATGTTATGAAGAAAACCACTCTCAGTTTTCCAAATTTCTTCTTGTTTTGGTGTAAACAGATCACAAGAATATAATGACTAAAATAGGCATTTCACAGAAAAACGTGTTTGTTGTGGCACATAAAATTTCGTTGAGCCCTCACAACTTAAACCTCATGCAATTTACCACTGCGATATTCATGTGGACCATTGATCGGGATTTAGCAATATCTGGACTATCCGATCATGGAGCTCTTACTTGATTTCACAGCCACAGGACTTTGGTTGCTTCCGTGCTTGTTGGTGATGCGAAAATCACCCACTGTCGTTCATTTGTTTCGCCCGTTGATCTTACCGTTGATTGGTTCTGTGGGTTAATGCCCTTTCACAAGGTCATGAATTTTAATTTTCCTCTGCATTTCACCATGTGAAAATTGACTTATATGGTGTTTGTGACTTGTGAATGGTTTGAGGATATTTATTCAAAACTGTTTTGTGGCTTTATCCCACATGCACTGGAGAACTTACATCTTCATTGTTTATATACCCTGCTAGTTTTCATATGTATTAAGGAACAAAGAAAGGATAATACTCCTTTTGAGCTGGGTGATTGGATGCTTGATGGATTGTTGACTTGTATTGTTGTTGATCCGGGCAGGTGCATGGCTCCCCATGTGACCATAATTTTACACAGACCTCATTTTCCAAGTTAATGAAAATAATAAACATTGGCGAAAAAACATAAAAGTTCGACTATAAGGACGAATTCAAATATAAAACCAATGCTCATATTTTATTTAAAAAAAGAATAATTTTTTTTTAATTCACCAGGATTCCTTTCTTTTTCCGAAATGACCAATGAAATCCTTTCAATTGCAAACCTGCTCGACCGAGAAAACCAACTCCTGCAAAACTAAAATTTAACACAAGTGCTAATAGGTTGATTAGGTGGTTTATTCACCAATGACCCTCCCGAGCATCCTCCCGGTGGTGGGTCTCCTGGAGGAGGTGGTCCTCCAGACGGTGGCCCTTCGGGTGGTGGCCCTCCAGGAGGAGTTCGGCCACCAGGTGGTGGACCTCCGGAAGGTGGCCCTCCAAAAGGTGTTCCTCAAGGAGGAGGATCTCCAAAAGATGGACCTCTAGAAGGTGAACCCCCAAGAGGTGGGCCTCCACATGGAGAACCTATGAAAGGTAGACCTCCATATCCTCCAATAATATTAACAGGTGGTCCTCCAAATACAGGGACATTTGACACATTAGGTTGCTCCCATGGGGTATGCATACTTTCAGGGTAAGGAATTCGAGGATAAACAACTCCCAATGCTATAGGTTGGTACATTTGATTGACTATAGGTGCTTGATCTCTTGGATAGGTATAACCCCATGAAGGTTAATTAAAATCCAATTGAACCCATGAGGGTTGTCCCGTTCCAAAGGAGGGGATGACAACGTTGGTATTCGTGGAAGGTACACTGACCACTGGCTTCCCTGCAATGACATTTTTCCCCATCCTAGAAATCGTTCCCCTGGTTGATAAAGCAACTTGGGTTGGGGGTTCCCCCCCAATCGTGGAAGATACAGTAGAATTAGAAATAAATGGGAGGTTTTTGACTTGTGGGGAAAGGATGGAGGGTTGACCTAGATCATAAGTGACCACGTTTTTAACTGGTGACCCTAAGTTAGGAGCCACACGATATTGTGAAGGAGCACAATATTTAGAACTAGTTGTTTTCGAACAAGCAAGGAAGGGAGACAATCTTATTTTCCTTAGGTTATCCCCAATTCTTCGTAAACAAGTAGAATATGATGAACAGGCCCTAGGATATCCTCATCTGGAGAAAATCTAGGTTCTCAAGGGGGAGTAAAATAAGGTAATCTAGTAGTTCCACACTCATATATGGCTTGTCCTAAATAGGTATTCCAAAAAGGAGCAGTTGGACCAAACTTTGATGCCATGGTATCGTCTAATGGATGGGTGAAAACTCAATCTCATGCAGCAGATTGACCCTCCATTTGAAAATGAAAGGTTGTATCTTCTGCAAAAGGTTGTTGAACTACTACAGCCATGGATGGATTTTCAAAGGAAGAAATTTCTTCCTCGGATTTAGAAACTAAAATTCCTTCTACATGTGAATCAATCATAGCTAGTTGGTCCATGGTTTCCCTTTCTTTTTCTCCCCTGGAATGAGGAAAGTTAGGTGGTAAACCCTGTGACCCACGAGATCATCTCACAGGTAACCCATCCAGAATGATATCCATAAACTTTTACCCTAAAGTTTTATTAAAATAATATATCACACACAAATAATCCTACGCAATCTAAGCTCGCAAGAAAACATAAGTGATAGAAGGGATTGATGAAAGCTGGTCTCTCACTAGGATTGTGAAGTTGTCACAACTCGTGATATACCACAGGGTCCAATAGTAGAATGCGACAAGGCGTATTGGGACTATACCCTTTCCTGAGTACCTGACTACCTAGACAACACATGCGTAGTAGATCCCCAAGTGTTGTGCACGGTGTATTTCTCCAACAAGGCAGCCAAAAGGATCTTCTTAGTTGGTGTGGGTTTCCTAGAGGGGTATCCTGATATACACAAGCTACGTGGGAGCTTAAATCCATGTTAGTGTTGTCTGATGCACAACTTTTTGAAAGGGGCCTTCCAATATACTACCGAGTACATGAAGAACTTTCCAATATACCTTAAAGGTACGTGAAAAGTCGTTCTATATACTGGTTGGTAAGTGGATTAACCATACGATCCTTGATATGTAGTATAGTAAAATAACAACAAATTCTATGTTTATAGATGTTGGAACACGTCTTCAAACCTATCACTCAAATTACTAAATATTTTAACCTAAGATACCATTGATTTTTTCTTGATGGTTAGTGAATGTTTCTGGAATGTGGATCAAACTGCAAGATTACAAACCTAGATGCAATGCAACTTTTCTCTTCGATGAACTCTACCTAGAGTAAGAGAGGGACTTCTTCTTTTTCCAAACAAGAGTACTATGCAACTTTCAACAATTTCACCTTCAAGCATTCAAGATATTTATAAAACACACAACAATTTCCAACACTAATCCTAAGAGACCTCTGAAAATGAAAAGGAAAGAGAATATTATAATGTCTAAAAACCTATGCTTTCTTAATCAATTGCAAAATAAATCTTTTAATCACTCAAGCAAACCAAAAACAATCAAAGCAAACAAGAAAACATTTTTTCGTTTTTATGTAATTTGAAAAATAAAATGATAAAATATCACACAAAATAAAGTGCAAGAAACTGGAACACCTTCCTTTCCTACAGATCTAAGGTCATTTTTCAGAAGATCAATAGACAAACTATGAACCTAAGAATAAAATACACACAAAACTTTTTATTTCAAAGCTTCCTACTAACAAAATTTTAAGATCTAAAGCCAAAGAGGAAGAACAAGATAAAACACTATCAGACCTGTCAACACCGCAGAATGCAAATAGACAACAAACCAAAGAGAAATAAAAATTTTCACGAACCAGACTCAAAGTTGGATATGGCCTACATTGGCGTACTTTAAAGGGATACACTAGGGCATTAGGAGTGCGTCAGCGCTCCTTTTCTGCTACTGAAAGGTGTCAGCGACGCACAATACTGAAGGATAATAGGCTTTAGCAATGGTTTATGGCAGTAGGAAAAAGGCATCAACAGGGATCCAACGCTCTGTCAAGCTCACCCAGGTGCATCCATGGATCTAGAGAACCAAAATGTCTAGTAAACTACAGGATAAACCAATGTGGATCAAAATGGAATGAAAGTGAGGTAAAACACAAACCGTAGAATGAAACTAAAACTGTGGCAAGGTGGATCACTCACCTTAAAACTCTAAATGAGTAAGAAAACAAAATTCACAAGTTTGTAATCAAAAGTGAGATAAAAAATTCATAGATCTAACTGGATCTGATCCACATCTAATTGGATCTTCCCTAGTATGGTCGCCAATTTTTTTACCGGGAATATTTCAATCAGTGAAGACACGGTTTGTTACCCTAGCCTGCATGGTGAAAGTCTAGAACAAAAGGACACATCAATGTATCATCTCCCTAGATGACTGATCTACTTGAATGTAAAGCTATATTTACCTCGAGTGTGGAAGGTTGTCCTTGTTTTATAGATCCTTGCATGATCAACTATACCTACAAAGAACACACAAAAAAAGACAAGAAATGAGAGGAACAAGATAAATCCATGATCTATACTAATGATCAAGGAAACTAGTAATAAACAATTGATATTAGCATAAATCATTTATGGGAAAGGGAAACATTTTTGTATTAAATATAAGAAAAGAAAGATACAACCAAATCCTTGATGTCGAAGCTTTTCTTTTACAGTATCTTTGACTCACTCACTCACAATACAAACTATGCAACATCTCACTCACAACCACTCTCTATTTGCCTCTTATACCATACTTAAATCCAACAACATAAGGATGTTCTCTTGGTCTCTCTATCATGTCGTCCATGTAGCTTGTTTTTATAGCCCAAAGCAAGCCCAAACGGGTTGATATATTTTGGGAGGAAGGTATGGAATGATCCATAGGGGTTAGGAGGTCGAGTTCCAGCTCTCCAAAAGTAGTTAGGATCATCCTCTATGAGATATTTCTCCTAGAAGCCTCTCAAATATTCTTTGTTTTTCCTTTTTTGGACTGTTGACTCTCCTTGTGAGAGGGCTAAGTGTGATGGCGCTCTTTATGGTCATGTGATAGGTGCCACCGATGCCTTATTCCAATGGGAAATAGGCATCAGGCATGTCTGACTCCCTGTGCTAGGTTGCAAGGTGTGCTAGACTTCCTAGGAGTGAGCAATAAGGCCCCAAAAGAGATTTTGGCCTAGGAATTCAAGGGATTAGAGAATTAGGACAATTTTTTGGTGTAACAATCCTCTTCTGCACAAGGTTAACTGTGTACAAAGTTCCATAATAGTTATACAAATGTGCTCATGCCCTGCCCTCCCCAACCTCTTGTTATGTTCTAGATTTCTTCACACCATCCACAACATCATAATCAAGAAGGGGATCTAATCAACTTGATGTGGATAGGCATACAAAGAGGATTTGGGCCAATTTTTTTTCAACAATCCATCTTTTTCTCTATCTCAATCACATCATTTTTTGGGTTCAAACTAAATTATCTCAATGAAATAATCCAAGCACTAGAGGTTCGCTTATCTCTTCTTATTTATCGGGCCTTATCTCAATATTTGAGGTGAGGTTCATTCTTGCATCACTCATGTTGTATCAAAACTACCCAAGCCCCTCCCTTAGTATGGGTACTCCTTCCAACTTTCTTAGGTTCCCCTCCAAACAGCTTGAGTGGATTCAGTATTCCTTCCTCTGCTTACTTTCTCACATCGCCTTCCTACTTTGTCTTTCGTAGATAGCTTAAAATCATTCTTCTCAACAAAATAAGCCAAGCGTTGGAGGTTTGCTTGTCTCTTCTTATTTACTGGGCCTTAGCTTGAGATTTGAGGTGAGGTTTGTTCTTGCATCACTCATGTTGTATCAAAACTACCGAGGCCCCTCCCTTAGTATGGGTACTCCTTCCAAATTTCTTAGGTTCCCCTCCAAATAGCTTGTGAGTGGATTCAGTATTCCTTCCTCTACTTGATTTCTCGCATCGCCTTCCTACTTTGTCTTTCGTAGATATCGTAAAATCATTCTTCTTAATCAATGATCAGAATGTTTTATTGGCATCGATCACGGTGATATCTAAATTCTATTGAGGAGTTATTCTTCAACGTTAAAACAAATATACATCCTTTCCATATGCTACACACAACTTCACACACGTGCGTTGTGTAGCTTCAACGAATGCTTGAGGCTAGGGTAAGTCAGTTTAAGTGAATAAGTCAGGATAGGTTCAACTGAGACTGCTTTCAAGCAAGCCTTCAGATTCACCTTCTCATCTTTTAATCCTATACTCCACGCAATTAATAGACGTTAACTCAATGAGTTTAATTTAATCATGCCTGATTAAAAAAAAATCATACTCGCTTAAAACAAGTGTCGTTGGTGGTAGCTTCATTCAATTTAATCTATTGAAGTTCTTCAACCGCGACAAGAAATCATCAAAAATAATTTAAATGTTTATCTACCATAAATCCATTGAGTCGGTGTCTTCTTTACACATTGCAAAATTCGCTTGTCTGCGCTTTCCACAATAGAAATAAACAATTCTTATTTTTTAATGTGTTTCCTTGTTGCTCATGCTTTATGATTGTCTTATTTTATATTTAAGTTTGTTACCATTCTCATTTTATTTTATAGCAAGAAATTTCTCGTCATTTTCACAAAATTAGATGAAACTTTATCCTTTAGCAACACGTGATAGGCATACATATACACATGTAAATAAGTTTAATCAAATTGGATTTCATGTCATGCAGTGTGTTAAGTCCCCTCTCATGCAAGCCACTTCTTGTTTCAAACTCAATCCCTTAGTGAGGGAGCTCTTTCTCTCTCCAATTTAGATGACTTATTTCAAGTATTCTTGATCCCTTAAGGAAGGGAATTTCCACTTCATGGCCTCCCTTGTTTTTATATGTGATCTAAACATTAATTCATACAATTATTTTAGTGCGTTGTTGTTCGATACATTGGTAATGTTGTTTAAAAGGATAAATTCTTTTTATTATTCTGCATATGTTTCAATATTCATTATATAATTTAACTCGATAATAAGATACACTTGGTTTAAATGTTAATGTTTGTTTAAACTTGAGCTTTTTATTGTTACCAATTAGATTTTTGATAGTATCACTGCTTATATACTATTGAATTTATGTTTTTTTTGGCAAGTCTGCAAATTATATTAAACAATGAAAGCAAAATTTACATCACAGTGAGGTCTTTGGGGTAGTGTGAGAGAATGGATCCACCACCCCCAACCATTCAAAAATCCATATCTTCCTGAGATTTACATTACAAAAAAATGCATCTAGAGATGGATATCAAACCATACACGTGAAGACGACAGTAACATTGTTCATGGAGTCATAAAACAAGAACCTATTAAGTAAATTAAAACAAAGAAACTTAAAATAGAAAATGGAACCAATAGGTGGTTGAGCCAGCGTCGGATTCCTCATTTGCAACAAGCTAGGGTGGTAAGTCCTCAAGGATGGGGTAGCCACCATGGAAGTCGTCGTCAAAGGTTGAATCCGGAAACTTGGCTGGAAGTGGAGAATACTCACGTGTGGGTTCCTCATTTCCATTGACACATTTGTTTATCATAGGCATGATGGTAGTTGGCACCGAAAATAATGCATTCATTGTCAATGGAGGAGCTGGAGTAGAGCTCCTTTCCCTTGATAGTTTCCCAGTGGTGATTACACCCCCCACTTCAATGTTACTAACAATGCACTACCGAATAGCCAGGTGTTTCCAAGTAGATGTAACATCCATCCCATTGAGTTGGGAATCCAGCTCAATCAATTTTCTCTTGGCCGAGAGTACAACGCTTCGAGTGGAATTCCAACTACTAAGCAATTCCTCCATCGGCGTACCCATCATATTTTTTACTAATCAGTAATGGTTTATTTTTCCACCACCTCTTCCCCTAGCCAGATGCTCAGTGACCAAGCGATATTCCCATTCATCTATCAGAGCTCTGACCAACATGGACTCACAAGTATCATACCCTTCTTCCATAATCAGACACATACCACATTGGGCTCTAATTCATCAACTACTTCCTCTGCGATGAGTTCCCCATTGTTGGGACATGATGACCAAATAAATATGAAGTCTGAAGAGAGGATGATGTTGTTGTAGGAGAAATCATGGATCAGGGGGTTTGGTTGCAAAAAAAATTGGATGGAAGGAACAAAAGAGGGATGAAAAAAATGTTGCAAACAAGAACCATGAGTGAAACAATGAGCCATCTCACTTCCTCATTCCACTCCCTTAGCCTGACGGTGACACACTCCAATTTTGAAACCATGAGGGAAGAATTAATGGAGATGGTACTATAGGGTTTCCCTTCCATCACCAAAAGAGGAATCCTCTACCTCATGCAATGAATCCATTAATTGCAGGGTCTCCCCTCCAATGCCGAATGGGGAATCATATTCATTGCAAGTTGAGCCATTAACTGTAGGGGGGAGTTTTAAAATTTGCAACTTGTAGGGTGCCATGATTCCATCTCTCATCTTTAGGCACTCTGTGCTGTCAGCTTGGCATGTGGACACCTGTATCTTGGTTGGAAATATCCTGAATGGCAAGTTCAATGCACCTGTGGGAGAGATCGGTTGTAGTAGTGTTTTCCAGTTCTCCTTCCATGAATGTTTGGTGATTGAGGACCCCTTCATTTGCTAAGAAATCAGTGAGAGAATTATCCTTTCGTTTCACATGATGGAAAGTGATGGCCCTGGTCTGGTTGAGGTGGCTTGTAAAGCATGAAAGGTCGTGGTCCGGTATCCATATTAGTGAGATCTAAAAGATCTAAGAGCCATGGAATATATTGGCT
Organism: Pseudotsuga menziesii; assembly: GCA_001517045.1. NCBI lineage: Eukaryota > Viridiplantae > Streptophyta > Pinopsida > Pinales > Pinaceae > Pseudotsuga > Pseudotsuga menziesii. Next base: position 23,120 of record LPNX011218747.1, read on the forward strand.
ACTAAGGATAGGATAATTTGCAAATCCCCTTCAACAATCAAAGGAAGAATTTTTTTTCTACTAACAATCGATATGCCTTCAATCAGTCCTTCCAGTTAAGCCGCATTATTACTGTCATGGTTGATGTTCCTGAAGAATATCCCCAGGATGTATCCAACATTATTATGAATGGATCCTTCAAAACCAACATTACTAGGATTTCCCTTAGAGGCTCCATCAAAGTTGAGTTTGAAAAATGCTTCAAGAGCTGGGGGACACCAAAAATCGGGATTTTCAATGCTCACTTTAGAACTCCTCGGAGCTACAAGGGGAGCGTTAGGTGGAAATTTCATTTTGTCAGAATGAGCTTCTCACAGGGAGAGATGGGAAAGTCAGCTTGATTCTAATCTCTAGAGAAAATAGTTTCCTGAAGATTGTTGATGATGATATGCCAAAAGTCCTCAAGGGAGTTTTTTTTCCTACAAAAATTCTAAGATTGCTTTCCTTCCAATTTTTTCACACAATAAAACCAGTTGTGAGATCCCACAGATGGTTGAGGATCAAGCTTTGGAAAGTATTGTCATCCCATTGTGGTATAGTGTTAGTGATATTACCTATTACCTCTGACTCGCTTGCATCTCCTAGCAATGTCCAACAATAACTAGCAAAACTATAGGAGTCAAGTAGGTGATCGATGGTTTCTGAATGATTGATGAATAACACACATCGAGAGGTCCCTGGAAGCCAATTTTAGAAGATTATCCCAAGTAAGGATACACTTATGGAAGAAAAGCCAAATAAATGGAGAAACCTTTGTCCACGGGTTAGGATTCTATATTTTCTTCCAGAATGTGGGGGTTGTGCCTCATTCCTTCTTGTTAACAAAGAGTAAGCTTCCTTAACTGTGAAAGTGTTCTTCATACAATTTCCCCATTTGATGATGTCAGGCCCCTCCTTGATTCTAATTTTCCTTCTCTGAATGTCCTGCCACATAGTATCCAAATGCTAAGACTCCAAAGAGTGTGGCTAAGTGTTGGGTTCCTTCCAGAGGTGAAAATTTGAGGCCCTGTCTCTCTTCCATTGATATCTCACTAGAGCATTGTCATTTAGTTGTATGAAATCTTGGATCTCTACCTAGGTGTAGATATTTTTGTAACTTAGAATTTGTTGCCAAGATTCATGCCAAAAGATATCATTATTCTCGTCCTTAATATCCCAGAAGTTGTGCTGATGGATGAGGGATCTTTGATTGTTACCAGCTTTCCATATTGATGAACCCAAAAGGTCCTCGTCAAACCTGATTAAGTTGGGAGGAGCCCATTCATAACCATATTTTTTATTTCATAGTTGAGCCCAAGGGGTTTCATTTCAAAAGATCCATTTCCACCATATTTTGGTTGAGAGTGCATGGTTGTTGATCTCTTGGTCCCAGATCCCTAGTCCTCCTTCCCTATTTTGGAGGCATACCTGCTTACCACTGACAAGGGGGCACCTATTAATATTCTTGATGCATCCCCAAAGGAAGGATCTTTGAACTTATTTGATATATTTTAGTACCCACTTAAAAGAAACCAGGACAAAAAAAAATAAAGAGGCATGGATTGAAGGACCACCTTCAGTAGAGTTAATTTGCTATCCAGGTTAAGAGGGAGAAAGGTTTAGAACGAGATTAGTGTTTCCATCTTGTCCAAAAGTTCTCTCCAAGAGGAATGCTTAATCGTCGAATTGAGGAGAGGGGAACCTAAGTACTTGGTGGGAAGAAAGGTGACTGAGAACCTCCTAATTCTAGTTGTATTGTGTTGGGTTGTGACACTCGTGCTGAAGAAGAAGATTTGGTATTTTTCCAAGTTTATGGAGGTTCCAAAGGCCTCAGAGAAGAGATCAAGAATGGATTTGAAATATCGGGGTTATTAGACAAAAGGATGACCAAGAGAAGGTTGTTTTCCACAAACTGTTGATAAAGAAGGGGGCGCATGTAGGTAGATTCCTTGAAGGGGACTAGTAGATACTTTTGATTGAAGCATTCCAACAAGTCCTTTTGCCATTAGGATGAAGAGAAAGGGAGAGAGGGGTTCACTTTGATGAATCCCATGGGAGGGGGAGAAGGTTGGGGAGGGTGATCCATTGAGAAGAATGTGGAAGAAGGAAAAGGAGATGAGGGAGAGGATCCATCTGGTCCAATTTTGATAGAAACCAAAAGAAAGGAGTGTTTTCTCAATGAACTCCTAGCTCATCTTGTCAAAGGATTTAGAGAGATCGATATTTAGGAGCGTGCCCAGAGATGTAGTTAGCTTTAGGGAGTGAGTGATTTCATAGTCTAGGATAATTCCATCAAGGATTTATCTACCCTCTACATAACTTGACTGATTAGGGGAGATGAGTAGAGGGAGAATGGGTTTTAGGAAGTTGGAAACGACTTTAGAGATGATCTTATAAGTAACATTGCAAAGAGAGATGGCTCGGAACTTAATCGGATGGTAAGCTCATGTTTCCTTTAAAATCAGAGTGAGATAGGTTGCGTTGAGAGAAGGAAGGACCCATTTATGTTGTCGTGATTCCTACACAAGATCAAGAACTTCATATTTCAATAGATCCCAGCAATGATGGAAGAAGTTGATGGTGAAACTGTCATGCCCCAAAGCCTTTTCTTTTTCCATTTGGTTCACCGCAGCTTCAACCTCCTGCATGATGATAGGTTGCTTGAGGGAGGCATTGTGATCAGTCGTTATTAAGGAGGGGATGTGCTCAGCGACCTGAGCAATGGAAGCAACACGTGAAGGAGACAATTCGATGAGCAGGGATTTGTAGAAGCGAGAAAGCGTCTCTTCTAAGTCTATGTGCTCCTCCAAGACAGTACCATGTTTTTTTTTGAGATTGGAAATTATGTTAGTCATCTTGTACTGGACCGTTGATCGATGAAAGAAGGGTGTCTTTCGTTCTCCCTCTTTTATCAAAGCCACTCTGGATGGTTTCCTCCACAGAGTTTCTTCTTGCTCGCAATTTCTGTCCAGACATGCTAAGAGTTATTTTCTCTTATTTTTAGCTCATCCACATATCCTTTGTTCATGATAACACATTGCATTCTTCCAAGTTCTTTCTGTAACACCTCTTTTTCCTTAAAGATGTTTCCAAAGGTGTTATGATTCCACTAGTGAAGGTTGGCACGAAGGATCCCTAACTTCTAATGCATGATGGCCATTTTTTACCGTCCCAGGGCTGTGACCTACATCTTGGTCCACCATTCTCTAACTGTGTCATGGAAGAATAACTAAGAGAGCTAGAAGTTTTCAAATCGGAAAGGTTTGTGAAGGGGGGTGCCTAAACTGTGCCATGAGAGAGAGATAGGAAACTAGAGGAAATTTCGATCGGGAGATCTCCTTGGATACGGAATTAAATTCTACATCCAACGAGTAACCACACTGCATACTTTTGACGGACCTCACTACCTCAAAAACAAAAAATACTTGAAAAAACGTGATGATGACATCTAGGGAGCTCTCTTGCTCGAAATTTGAGTAAAAACACAAGGAGATATGTCGAAAATACGAACAAAAAAGTAGTTTTTTTATGATAGCTATTCTCAAATTTATATTAAAAATTTCTTTAATGACTATACAGTATTTCAAATTTAAATAAATTTCATTGGCTAACACATGATGGCATGGAATTTGAATTAGGGTTGAAAGGCCCATTTTGAGTTGAAATTTCCTCTAATGAATGGTCTGATCCGGCTGTGGGGAGGACTAAAGATTCCAGAATTCAATGAGATCCAATAATGTTGTCTATGCCAAGGAACCGGGAAAGGTGTTTGTGGATCTGGTGATCCCCCGTCTCTTATTTTTCCAGGTGAAGAACCCTAAGGAAGGGAGAAGGTCAACAAGAGCATAGTTGGAAAGGGTGGATTTGAAGTCCTGATCCTGATTGGAGAGATTTCTTAAGTCCCCTTTCTTTTCATCGAGATTAGTGATGATAAAGTCGCCACCGATGAGGGTGGGGGAGTCAGGGCACTGTTGAGTGAACCATTCCAATAAATGAAGGAGCTATATCTTGAGATTGGAGGATTGAGGCCCATAAACATTCAGAACATGGCGATGAATGTTGGTTGCAACAATGTGAAAAAATGAAGAGATGGAATGGGCAATGGAGGCTAGGTTATTGAGAGAAATAAAAAGGGGATTCCATATGATTGTGGTACCTCTTGAATCTCATTTAGCATCTATGGAAATACTTTGACTTCCTTTCCAAATCCTGGCCATGAGCAGAGAAAGGGATTTAGAGGAGCACTTAGTTTCTTGGAGAAAGATGATAGTAGGCTTTTATTGGAGAATTTTTCCTTTTCAACATCTGGTGTTCTGAAGGTCTATTGAGGCCTCTAAAACTCCATGAGATGATCTTCATGGGATAAATGGAGTAGAATTAGAGAAGAAATTCCTGAGATGGGCATATTTCCCTGATTCTACCCACGTATTTCCTAGCCAACTTAGCTGTTGTAGGTGTGATTTATGACCATGCTTTTTGTTGTCCTTTTGGAGTTTTTGTTTGTCCTTTTGAGGAGGGTTATAGACTCCAAGCTTGTTTTGGGATTTTTATTTGGCTAGATATTCCTCAAGGAGTTGTATTTGTCGATCTGGAATGGAGTGATAAGCTTTCCTAGTACGGGCGTCCTCCATTCCTAGTAGGTCCAACTCTCAACAAAGATCTGGATCTCTCATTTCTTCATCAGTGGGTGGATCCGATTCGACGCTTTCTAGATGCTCCAGAGGATCAGATCCCCTAAGGTTGGATTGGCTAGTGAGTCTGATCTATTGTTGATAGTAATCGAGGGGAGTGGGGCTTATCCGTCTCTTCCTTGTTCTGCATGTGTATTTGCTGTTTTTGTGGGTCTTAGGGCATGGAATTTTGAACAGGATTCCTGAGTCTAGAACTGCTACCGTATTTTTTCGTTGGTCCTCCAGAACAGGGATATTGTTGCGGGTGGTGGGATCATCCTCTTAGATCTTTTTAAGAGTAGGCTTATGATTATTGTGTCTTTTTTTCCCATTTTTTGGTAGCCTTCAACATATTTTTCGTCCCCTTTCTGATTTTCCATGTATGCTATGTTCAGAGGGAATTTTTGTGTAGGTCACCATGTTCATGGCACTTACAACATCAGAAGGGAACATGTTGATAGTCGATAGGTTGGATCCAATCTAAATCCTCATGCGTTAGACATATTGCATCTGGAAGGGATTTGACAATGTGCATGTAGACACAGATCCTGGCGTAGGAAGTGTACTTGTTTGTTTTTGTTTAGTCTACAATGCAAACATAACTTCCCAGGCTATTTCCTATTTCGTTGAGGGTTTCCTCATCCCAGAATTCTTGTGGGAGGGAGTACCTCTGGATCCAGATAGGGGCCAAGGAGAAGTCTTCTTTCTCCGGCCTGAATCATTCGACCCGGTTTCTCATATATAAACCAGCAATGTTGAAGAAGTAAGGGCCTCTTTCCTCAACCTTCGATTTTTCGTCCAAATGGTGGAAGATGATGGTGAAGAATCCTTTTGAGCCTAATTGCATATCAAAGTGTGCTTTGGGTTTCCATTTCATCCCTATCCATCCTCGGAGAGCCTCTTTAGTGGGCCAAAAGTCAATAAATTTGTCAATGAGAGCATGATCCTTCATTTTTTGAACCCTATCATTTATCCTTTCAATAGGGAGAGTAAGGCAAGGTCATTCTTCAGTGCAGGCGATGCATGTATGAGTACCAAGTCCATTCTTTCCAGATTGCAGGGCAACTTGATTTTCCTAGGATATTTTCATCGAGTCGAATTCATAGATGGGTATTTATTCAGACTCGATTTGCAGAGAAGCAGGAGCTGTTGAGCAAGGGCAGTAGGCTGATTCTGGATTTTGCACGTCAGAGCGAGACTGGTAGGGTCATATTGCCTCCCCCCTCATAGGACACCATGAGACTACTTATATTCTGCAGCAAAGGAACAACCTGGATGAGAGGGGGAGGCGGATTCAACAATGCGATTAGGATGAAAGGAAACCCTACTTTATGTTTTTAGTTTGATTAAAAAAATAAATTAAATGAAAAAAATAATATGAATGTTATATTTTTTATATTTGTTTTAAGTATGGAAGTAATTTTATTGAAATGTATAATTTTACATTTAAATTTTGACCATTTTAAAAATACTTTAATTGTTAAAATTTTTAAAAATTAAATATATAAAAATAAAAATAATAAAACATAAAAAATGTGGTGACTATTATAATAAGTCAATTGACAAATGAATAACCTCCCACTTATATAAATGAATACTAAACATTTAACATAAATATTAATTATTATTATAATTGTAAATGTAACATGTTCACTAAAATTATATTACTTTTTATTATTTTTAAAATGTCTAATTATGTTAATTTAATTAATAATAACATTTCTTTTTATGAATGTCTATTTAAATTATATCATATTTATATTCATTGATTTTGTAAATTAATAAAATAAGTGAAAAAGTTTATTTATACTCATTGAGTTTAAAATATATATAATATATATTTTTGTGATTCTTTGTATGGTGAATATATAGGTTTACATGTATTAGCTTGTTTTATAATACTGAACATTGAGTTTAAAATATATATAATATATATATTGTGATTCTTTGTATGGTGAATATATAGGTTTTTTAATAAATAGCCATATCCAAGTAGAAATTTCATACTTCTCAATCCTTGTGAGGAAATGAAGAAAAGTATAAATATGATTTAAAAAATAAAAAATAGTTTAAATGTAATAGATATTAATAGTAGAATTATTATAGATGGATATGATTCAAACTTTATTTTTTAATAAAAATAGGGTAAAATGGTATTAAGAAAATAAAGGGTTGTGTATAGCTATTCATTATAAAAAGAGAGAAATCTTGAAATCAAAAAGTCTGGAAATAGAAGTCAACAAAGTCAACTAAAGTTGAAATCTGTTTTCTAAATTTCTTTACATATTTCTTGCTATTTAACATAACATGAGAAGAGTAAATTCTGACAAACTGTTGATTCAAAAAGATGCAAAACAACATTAAAAATGGATAGAAGGCTACATCTTCTTGCCTATATGTCTTACAGGATGAGTGAGTAAAACCTCCTTCATATGGCAAGTGTTATTTTTTCACATTCTTCACAACAATGCCCAAGTTAATAAACTAGCTAATCTAGATGCTAAAAGCCCTAACGCTATGATCATTTATAATGGTAAAAATAAGTTATATAAATTTATTCCCTAACCGACATCCCGTGGTGGTATCCCTTTCGCGTGCCAAGTGGCTTCCACTACCAGCCTAAATTAAATCGCCTTACAAACTTAAGATCCACATGATCAATCATACATAATAAAATTAAATGAATTTTTTATATGAAAAAAAAAACAAATAATTTTTTTTAATAAATTTAATTTACATAAAATTATTTTTAATAAATTAAAATTTCGTTAAATAAAAACAACCTTTAAGACAATACCAAAAAAAATTGAAAACTTAGACTAACCCATAAAGAAATTGAACATATTTACTTATTAACTTACATTATTTAATAACCTTTAAACAAAACAAAAAAAAATTGAAAACTTAGACTAAGGCATAAAGAAATTGAATATATTTACTAATTAACGTACATTCACTCTCTTGAACAAATATCAAAAGTTTGCACTTTTACAGATTTTAATGTTTGAATCAGTGAACATTATGCATCCTTAAAAAAAATTCTGATTGAAACCGTGAATGGACAAATTCGAAGCATAAAACTTTATCCACCAGCAAGATTCCTAACAGAAAACTTGAAAATAAGATTCCTAATAAGAAACTTTGAACTTCAGGATTCGGCTCTGACCGTATGAATCACTTTAGCCCTTACATTTGGTTCGTAAAGGTTGATATTGTAGACAAAATTAACCTTCGAAAATGGAGAAAGCACCTAAAGTCCTTGTGCCTTACTTCTGCAACCAAATGTACATACCTGCAAGCCTACCGTGTGCGTATTAATATGGAACCAGACGCGTATTACTGTGTGTGCGCGTATTAATATGGATCGAGGAGCTGAGATGTTTCATGGAGGTTGAAAGTATTTTTAAGGAACGAAATCTATATTCTGTTGCAGCAATTTTCATAACAAAATAATCTCGAATCCATCGTAATTCATTTTATTACCTTTTTATCACTTTACACGAAACTAATAATATCAGATTTCTCTGTCTTTTTAAAAACTTGCAAAGCTTATTTCTTTCACTAATTTGCACGAAACAAAGTTTAAAATTAAGAACAAACGGGATCCGGTTTCATTCCCAGAAAATTTTTACCTTGCATCCTCGTGCACATTACTTTATTCCAGAAATTGATTGTTACAATTTATATTGCTACATAAGAGCTCAGCGATGCTACTATATGAGATCAGATCTGCACAGCACAAGAAGCGCCTTGCCGCTATTGCGCAACAGATTTTTCCGCACGGCCTGCAGAATTAGTCGTGTAGAAATCTGCGAGAGCCTCCATTGCCTGAACTTGCATTTCAAGATTCAAGATGTAGTCAGCTGTCTCCTCGAAAAGGGTATCAACCGCCATTTTCCTGCCACCGGGAACTAGACTCGCCAGAATCCTGAGTCTGCTGCCGATTTCGCCATGATCATCATGGCCGCCTGTTTTAATGTGAAGATTATTACAAAATCTGGAATTGAGAGAGCACATTCTCATCCTCCTCGCTACCTTTAAGCTACGCTTTCGGCAGAAAGAGGAATCTTTCATCTTCATCGTTGCCATTGTCTTTTCTCTGCGCAGGAGGCGGAGGTTCAGAGCTCGACTCCAGGCAGAACCCTTGACGTCCTTGTTAGCAGTGTGCACCAAGAACATATTGGCTGCGAATCGAATGGCTCGCTGTCGCTGCGTTGTGCTGGAACGCCTCTTCTTGATCTTCTGCACCTGAGGGAGAAAATGGGTCAAGAAGACTCGAACTCTAGACATGTCCTTGCACTTCCCAGTTTCCATGGCAAGCTGCATGTATGTGGGCTTCTATTTCTCGCCGAGACAGATCCCAAATGGAGGAGACTCGTGAGCAATGAGATATTGAATATTGTATGTATAT
>LPNX011218748.1:7956-136851 GCA_001517045.1 Pseudotsuga menziesii
TATTGTTTAAATTTAAAATATATTTAATTATTTTAAATTGAAAAAAAATTTAGTTAAATATTTTGAATAATGGATTTTCCAAGAATAATTTATTGATAGTTCAAAATAAACTATTGTTATCAAATAACATGCATATATCTACTTGTTGCGAAAAAAACATGAAACTTAACATAAAAAATCATGAAACTTAACCTAAAAAATCAGCCAATATCTCCTATTCATTGGTCTATTCAGATGGCTTTTGTGAATTGCGAAGGTGGTTCTCGACGTAACGTAAAAAACCTAAGCAATCCAATGTTCTCTCTTGAACGACTACTGGAATGCATTGAACTATTAAATTCTTGGAATCCCTGGGAACCAATAGAAGATTCTCTTCCATCAAAATCCTATGGAGCTTAGCAACTGACAAAATGTCCTTAACTGATATATACCTCTGGAAACTCCCAGGAACCCGAAAAAGAAATAAGTCAGCTCAAGCCTGATAAAGACAGGCTTTATTGTCCACTCCAGCAACTCTACAGCAACCGCATCTGCTATGTATATCTACCAACCAGCAGCACCAGCAATCAGCCTTGCTGACATGAGAACGCAAACTATATGGGTTTTTAGAAATGTACTAAGCTCAGATCGGCTTCCTCGGTTCTGCATCATCAGAATCACACAACAATCAGACAATCAACGCAAAATTAACCATTAATATTAGTTGGGGACCGGTGCTTACTGTTAATAGTTTGCCAATCGAGATTATATACCAGCAAACCCGCATCATTAACCATCGATTATAATCAGCTATAAATCAAACTTCGTAGCGACCATGGCTTTCTGCTCCCTCCCACAATTCGTCTCTACAATATCGTCGCTAACTTTTCAGATGCAACCAAGTCTAGCACGCAAACATCCCATCGAAGCATTGAAATAAGTATAGAAAATATCCACATACCTTGACCTAAAGCATGGAAAAATAAAATATATAAGAAATTAACCATAGACTTTGGCCACCAAGTATCAAACACTAATACCAAACACCTACAATCCAACAAACCTATTTCTCACCACGGGGGAATCTCCTTCAATCCCAATGCATAGAATACAGATTTTTTTTAGATGGTTTAATCTTGCATCACGGATTTGGAATTTGATGTAAAAATTTGTTGCCATGTGATCAGGGCCCAAGTTCCATTACCTACAAACACCGAACTCTCGAGCCTGCCACTAAGCAATAAGCCCCAATGCAGCTTTTAAAACTTTGTTGCATGCAGCCCACGTGGGGCATTCCTGGGCTCCATCACTTGCTTTGTTCAGGTGGTATCCACGCGCCACGTTTGACACGACCAGTTACCATTGTATCTTCATCCCGTGACAAAGCACTAAATGATCAATCTTTATTAATTTCATAAATGTCTGACGCTTGTAAGCGATTCTGGGGATTAATTTACGCAGAAGAACGAGGAGTGGATCAACGAGACCATTAAGAGGCTCGCATTGCAACATTTGGGTGCTTAACAGACCCATTTTCAGACCAGAAAAATTACATCTATGCCGGGAACGAGCAAATCCTGAATGGCCATGGCTCCGTTGGTGGCACTAACGGTAGTCCTGCTGGTATTCTTTGGACGATACACAGATTCCGCAATGGATCTCCTAGGTTGGCTTGGTGAAACGTAAGCATATGAACTAAATTCTCGGCATGCATCAATTTAAGATTTGTGGGTTTACAGTTATGTTTTATCAGCAATTAATCTAGGGTTTTTGTTATGATTTGTAAACTGGTATCTTTCTATGTGGTGGGTATCACAAAACCACAGTAGCTAACTCCCAAAAAGACCAGCATTTTTACCTTGCAAATTGGATGTTGGGGATCTCTCATGTTTACCAATAGATTCTCACATTTCAAGTGTAAGTATTCCATCCCAAAATCAGCATCCATTGAATTTATCAAACGCTTCTGATGATCAAATGGCCTGCAAAAATTGGTACTTTATGTTAGCATTTTGTCGTGCAAGAAATTTATAATTTTCCCTTCTGTTTGGCAGTGTGAATGTGCATGGAATATTAAGCAATTAAAAGAATGTGTACCAGACCTATATCTATCCTTCTTCTGTAAGACCTGTTTGAGTGAGCCATTTAGCATGTATTATGTTACTGTCGCGAAGGTTCCCCCTGGCCCATCTGGTACAATGCCATAGAAAGCAACAACATTTGGTAAGTGTCAATTACTTATGTTAGTTGCACTACCTGTTATCAATGCATTGAATCCAAGTTGGTCATATAAACACTTGTTTCTTGTTAATGTAATCTAAACAAAACATATATACACCTATTAGTACGACAAAATTTATGTTTTAATTTCCTTTTTTTTAAATAATTTGCATTTTAACTTTAATTCTTCTTATAAATTCATAGTTCTTATAAATTCAAAACTAAAATAAATTCATATAACTTTGAAGGAATTTTCATATCTTTTATGCAGATTAAAATAAATTCATTGAAGGAATTTTCATCTCTTTTATGCAGATTAAGACAAATTCATTAATGAAATTTTCATCTCTTTTGTGTAGCTTAAGTCAAATTCATTGAAGAAATTTCCATCTCTTTTATGGAGCTTAAGATAAATTCATTGAAATAAATTTCATCAAAGTTTGAATAAATTCAGAATTAAGATAACCCTGATGAAGAATTAAGATAATCCTAAATTTATGATTAAGATTTAGAAACAGTTATATGTTCATACTCAACGAAAATGAATAAAATCAAATGCTCACAGAATCGTAAAACTAGAATTCCCTTCCACTGGCTTCAATGGCAACACTAATAGGCTGATTTGCCGCAGCCCTCTTCAACGATTTCTCATCGTTCTCAGGCACATCTTCGTAGTCATCGATTGTCACCACATGGGCATTTTTCTACACAAATATATTTATTCAGTCATGATAAACTAGAAAAAATTAGCAGGTTGCAGGGTCGAATCCCAATTAAGCAAAAGACAATGATAATTACTCTGTAAACATCACAGGAGCCATCATAGGCCGTGTAAGGATAATCCTCCTCAATGTCAAGCCCACCATTCTCTATGATAAACTCGAAAGCATAATCCATGAGGCCACCACCGCATCCTTGGTTATAAGAAGTATCGCAGTCCACCAGCTCTTGCTCGGACAACAAAATCAAATCACCAGTCACGATTTGATTGATTCCTTCAACGGCCACCACAGTCGAGAAATCCCAACAACTTCCTGAAAATATCCAACAAAAGAAATAAAATACAGGGCATTGTTATGGTCTAGGGTACATGAAAATTCATGCGATAGAACTTCTCATAGGATTGAAACTTAGGGTATGAAAATTCAAGAGAAAAAACTTACCACAGGAACCCTGGTCCTTGATGGAAGTCACGGCTCCCTTTTCTGTCCAGTCAATGGACTCAGGCAAATCCTCACCGTCCGAATAGAGGTACTGAGGGCTAGGAGACTTGGACAAGTGTTTCTTGGTATCCAGCTTGGTACCAAGATATGTCGCCTTGAATTCCTTGTGGCTCAGATCTGTAAACTTGTTGAGCCCAAGTTTGTAGGACTGATTTCCTTGGTTGTTGTGTTCATGAATGTACAGAAAATTTTCTTTGAATATAGAGAACCTATTCTGCTTCTTGTCAAGGCCATTGTAGGCCTTTTTGTGCTCTGCAAGCCACAGTTCATAGAGCTCCATGATTGCATCATCTTCTCTCATATCTTTGGTGGTGATGATGGAAAAATATGCTCTTGAAGCACTACCTGCCATGGCTGACAATGCCAGCAGAGCAAAGAACAGGAGAATTCCCATATCTTCTCAACATATCTTCCACCTAAATTCTTGCAATAAAAAACAAACAGCATAAATTTTACTTTGGAATCAATCCACAGTCTTATAGAACAAATTCAAGACAAAAACATAGTTGTGCTGCTATTCTGGAGGGGGATTGAATTACATTTTCTAAACCAAAATATCAAAATACGGGGATGGATTAATGGAATTTTAACACGTACCTTATGTTTTTGATGAATCGGGCTTTCCCGAGGAGGCCCAGTTCCTTGTGTGCTAAGCTTGGATTAGTAAACAAGGACCCGATTGCCCATTATTCTTCTCTCTTTCGTGCGTCCATTTACAATTTCTCTGGACGATACAAGGCCAAACTGGACGCCTGTCAAAGTCTCCTGCAGGAAACACACACCTTCTTCCATCGTGCCAGTAAACGAAGTGACTGACTGCTTCACTCACTGGCCTCCTTCCCTTTTCTTAGTCTGCAGGTAAAGAGCAAGCAAGCAAATGGTCTTCTAAGTCTGTGCTTGAAAAGCAAGCAACCATACAACGAAGCGAGCGGGACAGAAGAAGAAAATGAAAGCGAAACAGTAGAAGAAAATGAAGATCGTGTGCAAGCAACTGGTCTTCTAAGTCTGTGCTTGAAAAGCAAGCAACCATACAACGAAGCCAGCAACCATACAACGAAGCCAGCGGAACAGAAGAAGAAAATGAAAGCGAAACAGGAGAAGAAAATGAAGATCGTGTGCAGCTGCCATTGCAAAATGGCAGATACACTACAGAGTCTGAATTTGAAGTCTCTTTGGTAATCGATGAGGTAGAAGCAAAATAGAGGAACAGATAGCACCAATTTCAATCCTGAAGCATCTAGAACTAGTGTCAATCCTGAAGCCTCTAGAACTGTCCATTCGAAAGCTAGAACTCTGGATCTGCTTCTCGACAATGCTGCATTGTTTAGAATTAATTGTTATAAGAATTTTTAATTAATTGTACTATCTTTGATGGTAATTGCACAACAGATGGCATGTTTATGTTTTTTTCATTTTTTATTATTTTTTAAATTGATCATATCACCCAATGTACATTTCACAGTTTTCAAATAGGAATTAATTGCACAACAGATGGCATGTTTGTGTATTTTTTATTTTTTTTTTGTTTTTTATTATTTTTAAAAATTGATAATTATTTTGCACAGCAGGGGAAAATACTTAAATCATTGTATTGCACCAATCACAAAATAGATAATTTAATTTACTAAAATTTTAAAAGTAATTTTAATTTAAAAAATAATAATTTTAATATAGAAAATTTAGAAAACTTTAGATAACATTATTTTAAAAAATTAAAATAAAACGAAGTCAACTCAACATGGCGACCAATCGATCGCTAGATCGCTATAATCCCTGCGGAGCAGGGACTAAAAATGATTTTGTTACTATTTGATTCACAATTCGTTATGTTATTAAGATGCTTGAAATATATTCTACATGTTTAAATATTTTATGATTTAATTTAAATATTTAGAATAAATTTTGGTATTAAGAGCTATATTTATTATGAATAATGTGATACCATAAATTATTTTATCAAGTTATATTTCTAAAAAAGAATAATGATTAATAGATACAATATTAACTAGAGCCATAAGGTGGCAATGTCTCCGACATTGATTTTGTGCTGGTTGGTGGTTTGCAGTTACTTAAAAACAAATTAAACTCAATAAAAGTAGAATGAAATTTGTTATAGGCCACTTGGTAGCTTTTAATATTCACTTCATTACAGACACAAACATCATAAACATACCTCACTACCCTTCTAAATGAAACAAATGAAGATATGATAATGCTAATGACAAGCTTTAAAAAAAAGTCTCTTCTCCTTTATTAATGAGATATGAGATGCATGAGATGAAAAAATATGACGACGCTAAATACATTTATATATGTAGCTAGTTTTAATTTTACAGAAAGAAAAGAGACAATAAAAACCAAGACATGATACATAGTGGATTCCAAAATTTAATTCTAGTAACATGGTGACTCGGAGGACTCTAAATTGGGGAAAGCAAACAATTTCTTGGAATAAAATGTGTGGTATATTTGATCTCCAATTTGACATGCATAGAGGTTCAAATCCAACAATTTGACATGGGTCCTCTAGTTTGACATAGGTGTCGTATTGCTGGTAACCTATCTAAATTTCCGTGGATTTGTATCTCCTAGGTTAAAGCGTTGGTGCGTTAAAGACTCACTGAGTACAACTAAAAGATAGAGAAATTATCTCCAACTTAAATCTTGATGGAACAAACAACCCTATAAAACCGGGCTAGAAGAACTACAATCATTTTTATTTATAATGTGATGGAAAAAATATACAACATATAAACGAAGTCATTTTGATTTATAGGGAATAAGGAAAATTTTCTTCCAAGCACTTTTGATATTGATTCCAACCTCTTCTTGAAGTGTAACTGAATTTTATCAGTAGCTTAACTAGAAACTAAACCAACTACTAGATTTCATCCCATAGAGAAGAGGAGATGTGTCATGAACACATGAACATTACAACTTGAATTTTGGTGTATCAACATAGAGCAACCCCAAAAAAGTATGTGGGATGAATTTTATAAATGGTGAAATTAATTTGTTTTGATATGTACTATGAAGAATTTTATAAATGACGAAATCATTTTTGTTTTGATGACTCAGAATACAGAAAAAGTAATTCAACCTTAACCCCTATCTTAATGTGTATAAAAGAAATTTATCAGTAGAAAAATAGAACATTTTCCAGTACATACAAGAGATGAGATCAACTCAAGGTGACATAATAATTAATCCAAAAACCTAAACACATTGGTACATAGTTAACTATTTATTATTCATCAATAAAAAACACTAGGAACACTTTTAATGCAGACATGAGAGGATATCAACTTAAGATGTCATAATAACTATTTCAATATCCCTAACACATTGGTAGATGTTTATCCATAACAAACACTAATTTTATCCCAAGGATATTTTAAAATCCAAGAAATTTTTCAAGGCATAACATAGAAGTGCATCCTGAATGTACCAATGGAACTAAACTAGTTATTTTGAAGTACAAGAAACATTTTTGTGGCATAACAAAGAAGTGCGTCATTATTGTAGCAATAGAACTAAACTAGTTGGTGTTACCAACAAGTTGCAATGTTAGTAATAAAATTACTAATTTTATAAATATAAACATCTCCATTGGAGTAAAGATAATGATATGTTGAAATTTATATGCTACTATAAATCGCTACTCACAATTGGAGTAAAGATCATGATATGCTGAAATTTATATGCTAGCATAAATCACCACTCACAACTAATGTAGGGATAGCTATCAAACAAGAAAAAATATTTTACACACAAGGTATCAAATATTTATTATTGACACATCCACACCCACACACTAGGTCCTATGAAAACCCAACAAACACACATATTCATCATGCAAATTTGTTTCACATTTACAAGTATCAACAATTTTGGAAATAAGAGTATTCAAAACAACTTGAAAAAAACACTTCAGCGAACTCAGAACAATTATATAACCAAATTGAAAATTGGCCAGATGATATAAAAGAATGAAAAATTCAAACATTTTCAAAAAATTAACTATTTTTTATTTGAAGTGAAAAATTATCACTTTAAATTGCTTTTCGTAAAGAATACTAGCTCAAACATGAATTAATAACTTTAAAGTTTTTTCACTGAGGGCTTGGTCTATTCTTTTCGATCAATCTCAGCCTAGGCCTAGGCTTTGTATATTGTTTGTACAAAGTTCAAACTATAACAATCTTTAATTAAAACTAATATTTCAACGAGTAAAGAATTTGTGTTTGCTAGGGTATTGAGCCTAAACAAACTTAGTAACAATGAATCTTTCTTCCGCAAATTTTTATCAAGGGAAATGCACATTTTTGTATTAAGAGAAATTCAGACAACTGCAGATCTACTAAAATCCTTTTCAAATTGTTCACTCTTCATATATTCATATGTTTTCAATTTAGAGGAAATTTCAGTGATTATAATTTGTAAAGAGAGAAGACCAACTAAATCATGATATCAATTAAATCACGGTAGAATATAAGACATTTAATAGCCCTGGAAATAAACTGTATATTCACAATCACAACTGAGGGTCGTGCTAATGCAGGGTAGAAATATATAACCTATTCCATCTCGAATGTCCATGTAAAAATCAATGGAAAGCAAATAGTAACCCTAGCATGATGTATGGTAGAGTATTGTCATCCACGAAACCAATTTCTATACAAAAAAAAATGTAAACAAACCAGAGAAAGAATAATAAAGAACATAGCAAAGCCCATTTAAAGCAATGGATCCTATGAAGCACCATTATCAAACTACATATCTAGGGATAATATATCTTATATATGGCTGTCAGAAGAACATTATGAAAACGTAGGCCAAGAATGCGATAGTTTATGCTATCAAAGAAGAGCCGAGAGAGGGAACAAAATCCAGGGAACTCGCACTAGCCACAATGCCATGAGTCACTACATCAAAATCTGTTGCAAGGCCAAAGAGAAGAAACACCATGACCAAACATACGTAGTTTCCACTACAAATGTAGAGATCTTCATTGCCATTGCCACTGAGGATTATGAAATTGTTATCAAAACCGATATCAAACCTAATTCAGAATTTGCTAAGGACAATTATTCCAAGCTAAATTCAAATTCCCTTCAAAGAATATAATAGCAAAGAAACACCAACGCATAGATAATCAATCAAAAGATAAATTACGACGCAGAGAGCAGTGACCAAATCCACTCGCTAACCTCCATTAACTTGGATACATATATAATTATTAAAGATCGAAAACTAACATCCATCGAAATAATAATGTAGTATCAATAATGTAGAGTGTTGTCTGTATTGACAATTGTACATAAAACATTGAGATTCCCTTGCATTGGAAACAAGACGCAATATCACAAAGTTTATTTCAACCAAAATTTCATATTTTTCAAAAAGTCACATGGCATGATATATGAGTGTTTAGGTACATCTAGGTGGAGGTATGGGAAGAAATTCATAATGGCAATGATAAAAAAAATTGAACCATAGGTACATGGGTCTGCCAATTTTCATTATTAAAGGCGGATGTCATAAGGATTCTGGTAAAATGGATGTCGGGACAACAGGATAGAGGTACCTATGCAACAATATTGTGCAAATAAAGATAAACATAATTCCCTCACACTTAGAAAGTGGCACAAAATCAATATCTGCAATGATTGGATAAACTAATCTTTGAGCATTATTAAAGTACCTTGCCCAATGTAACTCCTGCCTTAGTCCATCCATTTCAACATGCAGAGAAGGGACCTATTGAACTTCTACATGAGCTCTTCATAGCTCTGTGGTAATTTGTTGCACTTGGGTTGCTAGATCTTGTCTTATAGACATCAAGCCTTGTGCATCAGCTTGGGCCTATTGTAGCTTACCTTTGATTGCCTCAGCATCCTGAAGTTCAACTTCCATCTTTGTTGTTTTTTCCATTAAGCCTCTAACTTGTTTCCCTGAATAGGTAGCATGTGAGCATGCATTCTCTACAACTCTTGTTGGGTACCAACAAGTTCCTCCCTTAGAGAGACATGTGTTGCACCGATCCTTTGGTTATCCATTGCAAGCCTTTGTAACTCTTCATATTGACCTGCCGATCTCAATTCCATGAGCTTAATATGAAGCATTTTCTCCAGAAGACAGGGCCCTAAAGAATGTCTCATAACTAGACCAAATGGATCTGGACCCATGCCTGGGTGTCTTCGCGGCATGCCTCTCCCATCCATTTATGTAAAAGTTATGTATTATATATAAATATAATTGAATATTTTCCTAAACTAGAAGTGAAAAGAAAAAAAAGAAAAACAAAAACATATTCTAAATAGTTGGCCACTGATATTCTATACCACCATCCAAGGTATTATAACTAATATTCTATCCCACTTATAACTCTCCAGAATTCTATCCCACAAAAACCATAAACTAGGAAATATCGTTCAAGGGAGCCATTATTCTATTGACAATATATTCCATTGCAAAGCATCCATTATTATTTTATATTTACGAAAAGAGTTCCAATATTAGTTGAGTATAGGTTATCAGTTACAGTAAGATGACTCTGGTTTTATAGCACCATATATCAATTTCTGTGCGAGACTCTAAAGGAATTGAAATATAGATAGCATGGTAGCCAAAACCCACTCAAAAGCCCTAAAAACGAAAACTTTAACCTCACGACTAACATTATTAACAAAATGCCATATCATTAGCAGACCCCATGCGAGACTCCAGACATGTTGAAATAGATACCTCAAAGTGGTTAACCCATATTCACAAACCCTAAATCAAAACTTCAACCCTAACAATGACAACATTAACATGAGTCAAACATTTTACCATATTGTGACCAAAACTACCAGAATAACACAAAGGCACTTCTATTACCATCTACTTACATGACTAGAAAAAGGTAACGGATGGGGATTTATATGCAGATTGGCATAGATAGTAAGATCTATATTGAGATAAAGGTTAAACTAGATACAGAAGAGGTCGCGTGAGGGTGGGGTCGTCTTGAACAACATGTGGAGACTACTCAAACAACCTCATGAATGAGAGAAAAGAGGTATGCTCACGTCTTACAAGCAACAATGTGACCACATGTCATGTATGTATAGTGCGATCGTGAAATTGCACTAGTAGTCTCAAAGTTATTGGACGACCCCCAACTCTAGAAATAATGAATAAAATGAATTGTCTATTGCAATAGATCTAGAATAATGTAAAACCTCATATTGCATTGAAATCAGCTGACCTCTGCCTACCTAATGGGTGGGTAACATAAAATGAGGCAGACACCATCTTTTGATAACCAATAATAATTTAAATAAATATTGAACATTTTAACCATTTAAAAAAAATTACAATGAAAAGAAGGTGGATTTTAGATGCACATTATTGTTTTAATTTTGTAATAATAAACATATGCGCATGAAAGTTTTATTTTCCCTTTATTTTCTTATGAAACAAACATCCATCTTTTATATATAGACTTATTGTGATGACAGATATTGAAAGATCTACAAAATGGAAAAAATATATATAATATAAATATAAAAAATAAAATTAATAAAATATGTTTTGATCAAAGTGTTAAAGAAAAGTAAATTTTAAAAATTAATTAAATAATATATTTGAAAATTTAAAGGGTTAATCATATATTTTAAATATTTTGTATTTTTTAATTAAAATTCTTTAAAAATATTTTTGTTTTTATGAAAAAACTCAAATAAAATACTTTTGAACTTTTAACTGATATAGCTTCTCTCATAATTCATGTATTTTAAGTATTTAGAGCTAAAATTCTATTTGATATCAAAAAAGAAATTGAAATTAACTTTGAAATTCTTAGCTTACTTCCCACTTCCACTAATTAACATGCTCTCTTATTTTCAATGTTTAGAAACATTTTCCTTTTAATTAAAAATTTATTCTATGCTTTCTCTATCTTTTTCTATCGAGTTGGTGATCAACTCATTAAGATTCAAACCAATCACTCAAAATATTCTTGGGCACAGTTGTAGAAAAGCAGACTTGAAATTATATTTTCAAGCTATTTCCCGTTGGTGATCAACTAATCAAAAGAAAATCTTCTTGGGCACAGAACTTGTAATTACATTATCAAAATATATCCCTTTGTTGAAGGCCGTGCAATCAATTCTCTGACTTTGTAGTGATTATTTTAAGTGTAGTTTTACTCCCACCCCAATTTAAGCATGTGTTCCATGTTTCTTATTACTGTTAAACATTTGACAAAGGACAGATGGAAAAACCAAACCAGGGAATAACACATACCCTGTCAAGAACAGAATAAATATGCAATTATCATGAAGCTTCGTAAAGAGAGATTAGCATTAAAATGGAATGGTATACATTTAGTATCAGAAAACCAATGCTGATTATTGTCTCTTATGCCCAATTAAGAGTTTGATTATAAAAGCAAATATAACTGAAATAAAGTGAGTTTGATTATAAAAGCAAATATAACTGAAATAAAGTAAAAACTTTGTTGACAATTGATACTCACATCGTTCCAACCGCAAGACCTTGAGCAGGTTGATCCACAACCTAAAAGGGAATGACAATTGGTACATAAAGTATCTACATACATAATACTACATTATTATTTGACACATGTGGTGGCACTAGTAATAAAATTTAACAATTTTGATATTGTCGCTCCAATTTGTGTCTACTCTCCACTTTTCCAGATTTCTTTAAATCAACTGTTTGCATTGTTGTTACAATTCCAAAATGACGGCCAAGATTTGCAATTACACCTCCTTTTTGTTGGAAAAATGTAATTACTCGCAGATATGTACTTGACTCTCAGTCGACTCTGTCAGAGTTTGTACAAGTCAAGATCTTGTCTGTCAGTCTGACAAGAGGGAAGAGTCCACGATTCGGCAATGTAAACCAGTCGAATTTATTTCTGAAGCTAAGTTGTTAGGTAGATAGTTATTACAATCTTTAATAGTGAGTCAATCGACCCATGTAGAAACAATCTTCAGGTTGCCTATAAATAGAAGAAGCAAATTGTAATCTAGGTTAGAGACAGAGAGTTTACACACACACAATAGAGAGGAACTCAGGGTGAGAAAAGAGAAGTTGAAGCTCAAGCTTCTATGTAAGTGATTCAGTCGAAGAGCTGAAGCTCTGTAAAATGACAAGTTTAAACCGACAAATTTAGACCGACAAGTTTGTAATACTTTGTTATTTCTGCATAGTTAAGTATATGAAATAGTTTATGGTTGAATGCATGATTATTTGGCCGCACATATTTCTAGATTTACTTGGGTAAATGTTTTTTACAATTATTGTTAAGTGAAAGATCAAAGAACCCATAAAATTCTCACCGAATGAAAGTTCCAAGTTTTACGGCATATTGGTCGGCTCAAGTCTTCCTACATATTTGGGCATATGTTTTTATAAGTTCTTTGGATTTGTAAATGTGTCTATTTTACCTCATCTTACTCACAAGTTAAAAGCATTTGTAATTTTTTAAGTCTTTAGACTAAGAAACACACTCTGTAGATTTCGACCAAAGTGAACTGACTAAGTCGGTTTTGTGAGACGACTTGAGAGGTCGGTTGAGTCAGCTGACTGAGGTCGCTGACTTGAGTGGTCGGAGAGGTGAGCCGACTTGGAGGTCAAAGTCAGTCGACTTCGAAGTGTAAAGTGGTCGAGGTAAAATTAGTCCGTAGAACCGACAAGTAAGTCGAAGTAAATTTAGTCGAGTGGAAAGACCGACTAAAATTTATAAACTTGTCTAGTCGACAGATAGACAAGTTTCACCCGACAAGTAAAAAGAAGAAGTGGTCAGTGTGAAAAGTGAAAATTAAATTTTAATATCGACTGAGCCCTAAACACAAGTTCAGTCGGCTTGGTTTTGGCTAACTGGTATCAGAGAAAGGTTCATATTAAAACAAGGTTTATATCAGCTCAAGATTTAGGAAAAAAATCTTGTCTTAAAAGGTGGAAATTAATTTTCTAAGGAAAGTTAATTAAAAATTAAAATGGCTTCCACTTCTGGTTCATTGCAAACTCTAATCTTTACAAGAAAGAATTATGAATATTGGTCTTTAACAATGAAAGATTTATTCAGAGGTAAAGATGTCTGGGAGACAGTCCAGCATGGTTATGCAGAACCAGCAGACATGACAGCATATAACAATCTCACACACGCTGAGAAAGATGTCTTGAGAGAACAGGAGAAGAAAGATGGAAAAGCTCTATTTTTCATACATCAATCTATGCATGAAAGCACGCTCCCAAGAATAGTAGCAAAAACTAATGCTAAGGAAGCATGGGATACATTGAAGACTACCTATCAAAGTTTGGATAAGGTAAAGACATCAAAGCTGTAGATTCTGAGAAGAGATTTTGAATCTCTGTCCATGAAAGATTCAGAGAATGTAGACACATTCTACATCAGAGTTGTTGGGCTGATAAACTAATTGAAATCTCATGGAGAACCCATAGCAGACCAAAGGGTTATTGAAAAAATTCTCAGAGGTCTTCCCCCAAGATTTGAAAACTTAGTTGTGAACTTAGAGGAACACATAGACATGATGACATTTACCATTGATGAGTTGAAAGCTTCACTCATCAATCATGAACACAGACTCAGCAAAACACATGAACACAGACTCAATAGAACACAGACATCATTGGAAGGTGCATTCGCAGCACAGTCATCCATAAGTCATGGTAGAGTTAGGGGGAGAAACAACTTCAGAGGCAGAGGAAGAAGTTCTTCAAGAGGAGGACGAAGCAGAAGTCCTGCAAATGTCAATGGCAGAGGATATAACCAGAACCCAAGTTAGTCAAGTGGCCAGAGGTTTGATAAATCAAAAATTCAATGTCATTACTGTAAGAAGTTTGGTCATTATGCATATGAATGCAGGAAGAAGCAATATGACCAAGGAGGGCAAAGCCCAAGTCAGTCGACCAACACCAGCACTTCGACAACCACAATGTTAATGGCATCAACATCTCCACTTGAATGCAATGTTGTTCAAGAAAGTCCACATGACATATGGTACTTAGATTCAGGATGCAACAACCATATGACTGGTAATTTAAATTTGTTTTCCAGTCTAGACAATTCCGTTAAAACTGACGTTACACTTGGAAACAATGTCCAAGTCACTGTCTTAGGAAAATGCACTGTTGATATTCTAACCAAACAGGGGGAGAGTAAGTATATCCCTGATATCTATCATGTCAAAGGTCTGAAACATAATTTGTTAAGCATTGGACAGTTGTTACAAAAAGGCTACAGAGTCTACATGGAAGATGAACACTGTGTGATCAAAGACAAGCGTCCAAGTGACCAGCTGATAGCAAAAGTGCCAATGACAAGCAACCGCTTGTTTTCATTGAGGATAGTTCCCGACATAAAAGGGAAAGCAAACTCATGAGCTGCATTCAAGGCAGAAAGTGAAGAAACAGTTGAGCTCCTCGACAAGAGAGAAAATTGTAGTGCTAATTTGCAAGCTGCATTTTAAATAGAAGTTTAGGATGAATCTTGGTTGTGGCATTTCAGATGTGGACATCTGAATTTTGGTGGGTTGAAGCTACTACACACAAAGAATATGGTGAAGGGATTACCATTGATCGACAGACCAAAGAGGGTTTGTGAAGGCTGCATTTTTTGCAAGCAGCACAGAGAGAATTTTCCAGTCAAAAAGTCCTATAGAGCACACACATCACTTGAAATTATGCACTCTAATATTTGTGGTCCAATGCAGACATCATCCATTGGTGGTTGCAAGTATTTTCTAACTTTTATTGCTGACTACTCAAGAAAAACATGGGTATATTTCTTGAAACATAAATTTGATGCATTTGGTAATTTTCAATAGTTCAAGGCACTTGTGGAGAACCAGAGTGGTCACCGCATCAAGATCTTAAAGACCGACAGAGGAGGTGAATATGTCTCAAATGAATTTTTGAATTTTTGCAAGACCCATGGCATACAAAAACAATTCACTGCACGGTATACACCTCAGCAAAACGGTATTGTCGATAGAAAGAACCGAACCATCATGGAGATGGCACACAGCATGTTGGTAGCCAAGCATTTGCCAAATGACTATTGGGGAGAAGCAGTCGCAACTTCCGTATACATTATGAACTGCTATCCAACAAAGAGTGTGAAGAACAAAGTTCCCCAAGAATCATGGACATGTATGAATCATAGTGTTTCACATTTAAAATTTTTTGGTTGTGTTGCATATGCTCATGTTCTAGATGAGTTGAAAATGAAGCTAGACAAGAAGGGACATAAATGTATTTTTGTCGGCTATTCAAAAGATACAAAAGCACACAAGTTGTATGACCCTGTCACAAGGAAAGTGATAATCAGTCGAGATGTTCAATTTGTTGAGAATGAATCATGGGTTGGAACCGTCGACATAAATTTCAACATTGTGTCGAACGTAGACAATGATGATATGGAAGAAGAAGTGATTCAAACACCACATGTAAGTCAACCGGTCGGAGCACCGTCGACTCCCATGACACCAATACATGGTTCAGCACAAAGACCATCGACACAAGTAGCAGCTCAAGCTACACCGACAAGTACACCAAGGGGACAGCAAACTCCATCAAGCATTTCATCTAGGTCAACATCAACAGACCCAATGAAGACAAAAAGTATGTAGGAGATATATGAAGCTGGTACACCTAATTCATTCTCTCTGTTTGCATTATTTGCAACTATATATGATCCACTAAAATTTGAAGAAGCTGTTGAAGAAGAAGTATGGGCACAAGCCATGGATGAAGAAATAGAATGCATTGAGAAAAACCAGACATGTGAACTGGTTGATGTACCAAAAGACAAGGATGTAATCAGTGTCAAATGGATTTATAAGAAAAAGCAAGATGTTGATGGGAATGTGCAAAAGCACAAGGCAAGAACAGTAGCAAGAGGGTTCACACAGCAACCCAGCATCGACTTCAATGAAACGTTTGCACCTGTTGCACGCATGGATACAGCCAAAACAGTTTTGGCCATTGCTGCACAAAACAAATGGCATGTTCATCAAATGGATGTCAAGTTGGCATTCTTAAATGGCTATCTAGAAGAGGAAGTATATGTGGAACAACCAGAAGGGTATGAAGTTCCAGGTCAAGAACATAAAGTGTATAGGCTAAAAAAGGCATTATATGGTTTGAAGCAAGCTCCTAGAGCTTGGTATAGTCGGATTGATTCCTATCTCATTGAAAATGGATTTCACAGAAGTGAAAGTGAACCGACTTTGTACACCAAAGTCGATGAGCAAGGTAACATGATAATTGTCTACTTGTATGTAGATGATTTAATATTTACTGGTGATTATAGCATATCAGATTTTAAAATAGTCATGGAAAGTGAATTTGAAATGACTGATCTGGGGCTTATGAAGTTTTTTCTGGGCATTGAAGTTTAGTAGTCTGAAAGTGGTATTTTTATATCACAGTATAAGTATGCAAGTGAAGTTTTAAAAAGATTTAACATGTCTAATTGCAAGACAACCCCAACACCAATGATAACAGGTTTAAAATTGAGCAAAAATGATGAAGGATCCACTGTAGATCCTACGCTGTTCAAAAGGCTTGTTGGCAGCCTTATGTATTTGACAGCAACAAGACCAGACATTATGTATGGATTAAGTCTGATTTCAAGGTTCATGGAGTCACCAAAAGACTCACACTAGTAAGTAGGTAAAAGAATTCTGAGGTATGTAAGTGGCACAAAATACCTTGGTATTATGTATTCAACTTCAAAAAAATTTAAACTCATTGGTTACACTGACAGTGACAATGGAGGCAGAATAGATGACAGGAAAAGCACATCTAAGTACACATTTCATTTTGGCACAGGTGTTGTTTCATGGGCTTCAAAGAAACAACCCATAGTAACTCTATCTTCAGCTGAAGCAGAGTATGTTGCAGCGACAAGTGCTGCATGCCAAGCTGTCTAGATGAGGAGAGTCTTAAAAGACTTGTCACAGAACCATCAAGAACTGACAACAATCTTCTACAACAACAATTCAGCCATAGCATTATCAAAGAATCATGTATTTCACAAGAGAACCAAGCACATCGACATAAGGTTTCATTTTATAAGAGATTTGGTGAACGGCAAGGAAATTTGTTTGGAATTTTGCAGGTCTAAAGACCAACTTGCCGACATCTTCACAAAGCCATTGGCAAAGGACACATTCCAGTATCTGCGTAGTTATCTTGGAATGACAAGTTCTCCGCAATGATATCTATCATAAACAGAGCATGTCTAAGCTCTAAAACATTTTGTAAATTTTGTTTTAAAAATCTCCATCTGCTTATAATTAGGGGGGAGTGTTGGAAAAATGTAATTACTCGCAGATATGTACCTGACTCTCAGCCGACTCTGTTAGAGTCTGTACAAGTCAAGATCTTGTCTGTCGGTCTGACAAGAGGGAAGAGTCCACGATTTGGCAATGTAAACCAGTCGAATTTATTTCTGAAGCTAAGTTGTTAGGTAGATAGTTATTACAGTCGACCCATGTAGAAGTAATCTTTAGGTTGCCTATAAATAGAAGAAGCAAATTGTAATTTAGGTTAGAGATAGAGAATTTACACACATACAATAGAGAGGAACTCAGGGTGAGAAAATATAAGTTGAAGCTCAGCTTCTGTGTAAGTGATTCAGTCGAAGAGTTGAAGCTCTGTAAAAGGACATGTTTAGACCGACAAGTTTAAACCAACAAGTTTAGACCGACAAGTCTGGACCGACAAGTTTGTAATACTTTGTTATTTCCGCATAGTTAAATATATGAAATAGTTTATGGTTGAATGCATGATTATTTGGCTGCACATATTTCTAGATTTACTTGGGTAAATGTCTTTTACAATTACTGTTAAGTGAAAGATCAAAGAACCCATAAAATTCTCACCGTGTGAAAGTTCCAGGTTTTACGGCACATTGGTCGACTCAAGTCTTCCTACATATTTGGGCATATGTTTTTATAAGTTCTTTGGATTT
The DNA here is from genome assembly GCA_001517045.1 of Pseudotsuga menziesii. Taxonomy (NCBI): domain Eukaryota; kingdom Viridiplantae; phylum Streptophyta; class Pinopsida; order Pinales; family Pinaceae; genus Pseudotsuga; species Pseudotsuga menziesii. Next base: position 26,395 of record LPNX011218748.1, read on the forward strand.
GTAAATGTGTCTATTTTAATTCATCTTACTCACAGGTGAAAAGCATTTGTAATTTCTTAAGTCTTTAGACTAAGAAACACACTCTATAGATTTCGACCAAAGTGAACCGACTAAGTCGGTTGTGTGAGCCGACTTGAGAGGTTGGTTAAGTCAGCCGATTGAGGTCGCTGACTTGAGTGGTCGAAGAGGTCGCTGACTTGAGTGGTCAAAGAGGTCAGCCGACTTGAGTGGTCAGAGAGGTGAGCCGACTTGGAGGTCAAAGTTAGCCAACTTCGAAGTGACAAGTGGTCGAGGTAAAATCAATCCATAGAACCGACAAGTAAGTCGAAGTAAATTTAGTCGAGTGGAAAGACCAACTAAAATTTATAAACTTGTCTAGTCGAGAGATAGACAAGTTTCACCCTACAAGTAAAAAGAAAAAGTGGTCGGCGTGAAAAGTGAAAATTAAATTTTAATATCGACTGAGCCCTAAACTCAAGTTTAGTCGGCTTGGTTTTGGCTAACACTTCCTAACAACCAACAAATTACTTTAAATGACATAATTACACCTCCTTCCTAACAACCAACAAATTACTTTAAACGACATGACTTTTCTGTGATGACTGAACTCGTTTCATTTCTTATCTTAGTTTTATCCGATATTTTCTTTATATCCAATGTTAAAGAATATTTTCTTTCGCCTTCCTCATTCGTTTTCCTGTAATGAAGGATGTGATTATGAGTTATAACAAAAGGCCTACTTTCATAAATGTTGTTTCTATTTCAACTGCCATGATTGATGGTTCTATCATCTCCGCCAGTTCATGCTCATTAAGTTAGCAACTAGAACATTATTTTCTGAACCTAAAATTATACACTTTTATTTTATATGGTGATAGTCTGAAAAATTGAACATACAAACACTCGAGATTACCCAAGGTAAATGTGATACCCTCACCTGAGATACTTGCAATGTCGCACTGCCATAAGGCAGAGCTGGATTCATAGCTCAAATTGCACACATCAATTAAACCTGAAAAAACCAGGATTTTTTCAAATGTTAATAATAGAAATGGAAAATCAAGATAAACGCAGATTCAACTTTCTTTGTTTCTTGAGTTTTTTGTCTAACAAAACAATGAAACCATGGTTATGCATCTCTCGATGATGATTACAAGAGTTGTGGACTTAGACACAACTCTTAGATTTTAAGCATTGTTTAATTGCGTTAAGACATTGGTATTTTATTGCAAAGGAAATTGGTTATTAGTGTTTTTGTCTACTCAAATTTTGTTTTCTCCTTCTTCCTTCCTATATGAGAGACATTGCCATCTAATAGTCATTATTTTTAAAATCCTCACATTGCCACCAAGTAGCCATTATTTTTAAAATCACAATTAAGGTTAACATCAAATTGGTATATAACGATTCTATACTTGTGAAAAGTTTGGAAAATTTGAAATAACGTGACCTTGAAATTGACAACCAACCCTTTAGAAGTAACACGGTCCAGGAATATAATGTATTGAATATCTCATATTAAAAAACATATTTTTATAGAGTCCAAGCTCTGTTTGAAACTTCTGTCCTCTTTACAACAAAAGGGCATCAATTAAATATATTCTTTGACATCACAGTAATTGTCAAACTGGGCTATAAAACCTTACCTTGCAAATTGGGAGTAAAACCCATCCTACGACGATCAGCCATCTCGTATGAAAACTCTCGTGTTTTTTCAGATCCTTATTCGATTCCCATCATACTGATCATATCAACTGTCAAAACTAAAATCAGATTATATTTGTTAACAGAATGTGAAATATACTGAATTGGAATGCCAAACAAGCAATTCGAACTCTGAATAAGGAGAAGATGTAGGCATTCACACAAATATATATATATATATTCATATTTCTGGTAAATCGCCTACCCAGTTCTTGATCTAACTACAGCTGAAACGTTCGAATCAAATTTGGAACGTGTCTGTAATATACGGACAAAAAAATAATAATGTGAATATATGCGGAGATTATTCACCGTTAAGAACTGAGACATCTTCAATATTTGTTTTTTTTTTGGAAAATCGAAGGGATGATTTTAAGGAACCATACTTATTTAAAAGTGTATAAATATTGGCGAATATTACCAATTCTTAAAACGCCAACTATAAAATGATTGGCCATATTTTTCAGAAAATATTTTAATTTCCAATGATTTTATATAGTTTATATAATAATTTGGCGATTTTTAGGGTGAAAAAAGTTTGCCCCATCAAAATTGGGAGTAACAGGACTTAAAAAATGCAAAATGGCGAATCTTTTTTGGGAGAAAAACATGGAAAAATAGCCCACTCAGCTAAAATTCGCCTCTAACAGTTACTTACATTGTAAAAATCATTTTCTGCTTACCCTAGTTGGCCACGGGTTAGCAAAAACATTTGAAATGTGAAAAATAATTTGAACCTTCTTCCTGAATTAATTCACTTAAGCTAATCATATATATTCCCTGTGGTAGACATAAAAAAGTTAAAAGGAAACCATTTTAAATAACTTTATTATTAACAAATTTGCCGATAAAATAAATAAAAAATACATAAGTACTTAATTAGATAAACAACCCTAATTTGTATGTAAATACTAGTGTTTTAGAAGTAGAGATACAAATCTATATGCCCTCCATAAAATATTCCATGGTTAAAAAAGATAGTTCATTATATAAAAAATATTACTATAACTTGACCAAGGATTATATAAATCCCAATAGATGTGGGAGTACAAACCTTGCTAATAAAGATTAATGCATTATAAGATAGTCCATGGAAAAGAGATACCAATCTTATTGAAGAGTTGTATTAACAAAATTTAAAAATAGTTGTTTTGAGGACAATTTCCATAAATATCTTGAATATAGTAAAGTCAAATGATGATAATAAAATAATGTATTATCAATTTGTAACTCGTAACTTGAAGGAGACAACCAATACCCTTCATCAAGTAATCATGTTAATGAACAACACTAAAAGATTCATAAAAGTAATCAAAAGAGGTTTTATATTATGTATATTAAATTAGAAATAGTGAGGACATTACAACTACTAATATAATGTATCAAATTTGAAAAAATACAAAAAAATGTTGAATATCGAAGACATTACAAATGGTATCCTAACTTACGCTAAAACACTTCACACCTTATGGGCTCAACATAGTCGATGAATGTAATAACTAACTAGATACTTAAAAGGGTATAGTTAAAAGGAATCAGAAGTATATGATAGGGATACATAACTGGGTAAGATGGATTCAAGGCTATTTGAATGAAGTGACCCTTAAAGTTTGACTTCTAGGTATTGTAATTATACGTTTCATAGTTCTATAAAGACTTAGTATACAAAAGTATATATATATATAGGAAAAGTATTTATATTGAAACATATTGTTAAGCTCTAAATGTTGGGCATATTTCTCATTATAGTGTGGAACTTTACCCCTATATGATGATGTATTACATATTATTGATGTAGGTGTGGGTCTATTAGTTTTTATTGTACACCTATGCCATCTATATATAGGAAGCAGATATTTTTATGTTAGTCATCATTATATATTATCTTGCCTTAGGTACACAGTACATTGTGTAAGGAGGTTCCTCCCTCGAAGAGGATTGATACAAATATATATTCTTCATTATTAAGATGTGGATAACTTTCTTTGTGCTTTCTTTCTCTCTATTTTTTTAAATTTTTATGCTATATCTGTGACTTGGTTACATAACATTCAATATCAGAGCTCTTTCCTCGGGACTAACTTCTACAAAACGAGTCATCTTGGAATTTTTACTACAACTTTGTTTCTACAAGGATATAGAGATCCAGATTAAAAACCCACCTCTAAAAGAGGTCGATCTATCTCCAAGACGAAATCTAGATATTGAACCATTACATTTTCATAGATATGGCAAAAGAATATAAGGTTTTTAACTAGTCCAAAACCTAGTAAAAACTAAGTGTTATGGAGAAAAAGGTGATACATGAGGCATCTGACATCCAAATTGATACCTTTTGCATCAAAAGAAGATGGACAATGGTATATGTGGTAGGGTTTTCAGCTGCATACACGAAATATTGGACACGTGGCACCGTACAAGATCGCTCTTCTGAATAGGCCAAAAATAAGTAGCGTTGGGATAATTGCAATAATTTTTTATTGACACATCCAAATTAGGTAAAACATAAGGAATTGGAAATAGGACACACCATGCTACATCAAGACCAATATTCAGACATAGAGGATCCAAAATTTCAAATTGAAAGCAGTTACAAGTCGACCATAAAGCAATCGTCCAATCGAGGTTTGAAAAAAGTGTTTTGGGAAAACAATAAGATCTAGAGAATGCAAAATCAAAATTGAGTGAGACCTATTGCATCATAAGGAGGATGGACCAAGGTATGCATGGTAGTTTTTTTGGACTCATTAGAAATATTGGAAACCTGGAATACCATACAAATTCGTTCTTCTAGATATACCAAAAATAAGAAGTGTTGGGAGATTCACAATAAATTCTTACTAGAGCATCCAAATTCGGTCATACCCATGACATCAGAAAGAGGACACATAGGGATACAACAGACTGAATTTTCAGACCTCGAGGAGCTAAAATTTTAAATTTATATCAGTCCAATTCGACCATAAAATAATATTCCAATCAGTGTTTGAAGAAGGAAAATTGTATAGAGCATTGGCAAGTAGTTCTCCAAATACTAAAGATATCCAAAAATAGGACGAAATAACAATCAGATCAACATCACACAAAGGAGTTTTGAAAAAGGAAAAATCAGATGGAAACTTGAACAAATAATTGAAACAAGGACCAAACAACTACAAAATCAATATATTATTGAGTACATAATCAAGTGGAAGAACATACCAGCTATAGACATAACACGGGAAGATGATTCCTTCATATAGATACATCCACAACTACCCAAGCATTGAGGGTAATTTCTTGTCTAAAGGGGGGGGGGCATGTTAATCCCTGAATGTTGGGCACATTTCCCCCTATAGTGTGGCACTTTACCACCCATATGGTAGTGTATTACATATTATTGTAGGCTTGATTCTATTAGTTAGTTTACACCTATGTCTCCTATATATGGGAAGGCTATATTTTCATGTTAGTCATCATTGTATATTGTCTTGTCTTGGGTACACAATACATTGTGTAAGGAGGTTACTACCTAGAAAATTACTGCTATTTATATATATTCTTCATTATTAAGGCATGGATTACTCTCTTTTGGTATATTTTTCTATTTTTATACTATTTCTAGGACTTGGTTGCATAACATTTGGTATCATAACCTTTTCCTCGGACTGTCTTCTACAAAATGAGTGATCTATAAATTTTCACTAAACCTTTTTTATAAAAGGATTCAGAGATCAAGGTTAAAAACCCACCTCTAAAATAGGCCAAGATATCTCTATTCTAACATTCATATCCCGATCCATTACATTTCTTAGATATTCATGGAGGAATATAGGGATTTTGACTAGTCCAAAACCTAGTCTAAAATAGGGGCTACGGGAAAAAAAGGTCATATATGAGGCATTCGAGATCCAAATTAAGTGAGACATTTTGAATCATAAATAATACAGAACATGGTACCTATGGTAGGGTTTTCATCTGCATACATGAAATATTGGACACGTGACATACCGTACAAGTTCGTTCTTTGGGATAGGACAAAAATAAGTATTGTTGGGATAGTTGCAGTAACTTTTTATTGATACATCCAAATTGGGTCAGACCTATAGAATTAGAGAACTTCCTTATATCCCTTGTTAGAAATTGTAAAACCAACGAAGAGTGACAAGAATAATGGACCTATGAAATTGAAGTTGAGTTTATTGATTAACACACATGTTGATTGCATTATGAGAATGCAAGTTGTGTTAGAAATGCATATGCTTGAACCTTGGGGTTTCCTTTACTTATTAAGCATTGATTATATGAATTTGAATTGTAATGAAATTACGAAAATGATTGATTGAGAATTGACATCGTAAATGGTGATGCAATCATGCATGATGTACATATAATTACTAACATTTAAATTTCAATTTGAAAGATTGATGACTGGAAATAATGGCGAGTCTATTGATTTTAGTAATGGATTAATTATATGTTAGATACTTTTGAAAAAAATAAGATAAAAGGACTTGTATATGGAAACAACAATAATACCATAACAATAGTGAAGGTCTTACAACTACAAAAAGTCAAACATGATGAGGAAGAATAACCTCATAAGCATAAAATTGGGTTTTTATCATAAACAAAATTGGGAAGAGAAATAAGTAAACTAATAAATAATGAAACCCTCACCCTATTAACATAAGTAGGAGGGGAGGTACCATGCAAACAATGAATCTAACCTAAAATTTAAGATAAAACATGTAACATGAGGATAATGTGATGGTCCAGTTCATGCCTAGAAAAATAATAGGTACCGACAGTAGGGATTCTCCCCGGTAAACAATCCCAATTAGATCGTCCATCGTTTGGTGTGGGGAATCCGTCCGGTTTACGGTTCCAACTACTATAGATTAATTTGTCTAAATCTTTTACTGGTTATGACCCAGTCCATTGTTTATATAGTTTTCTTGATTAAAGGATGAAACATAGATTTCTAAGCTAAATGCATATCTAATCTAAATCTAAAACTAATCTATTCTATCTTTGCAGGGATAAAATTTAGAGTCCAAAGTAATATACTGTAGATGCTCATAAAAGTATAACAGATAGTTGTACCAACACTATAATCACATTCACAGCAGAAAGAATACCAAAGATATCTCTAATATAATTAAACAATTTATTACCCTCTCAACATAGATATTTATATAGACAACAGACCATTCATGACCAAGGAAATAGTTCTAGGAGGTTAGAACAATCTCATTGTATGAAGTAGAGAAGTAAGAAGAAATAGCTCTACAGTATGCATTCCACACATCCCGAGTAAATCTCTGTGCAGGCCTTTGTTCCAACAAATTGATCCTTCTTATTAGCAAAGAGTTAGCTCTTTTACAAAATAGTCCAACATTCTTTTCACTAGCCAAAATTCTTTTCTATGCTGCTCTGCACCCCTATTTATACTATTTCTATCTGTCATCCTCGAGATCCCCAAGCTTCTTATTCGCCCACCTGGAAGAATCCAAACGGTTTTACAAAACAAACAATCAAAAATTATACGGGCCTTTCCCAACCGGAAAAACACACGGCCATAAGGTCCCTCTAGTGTTCAATGAAGAGTGTATTTCAAATATGTGATCAACCAAATTTCATAAGGGATTTCTCTCCTGTCTCCCACAACTAACTCCCTTGCTAGTTCACTGGAGAAATGATTGAAGCACCGTCATATCTAGATCTACAGTGGTCTTCAATTGTCATATGGCGAATTCATAAAGTATCATGCTCGTCAGGATTTTCTTCAACCACGCTAGTTCACCCAGCAAAATAGCTAACAGTCGTTGACTTGTTTTTTTTTATCAATCTCCTTTAATATATGCCATTCAAACTTTAAGCCTCTACCATATTCTGCAGATTTCCAAAGTTCATTTATTCATGCCTATTGAATCGGCAGAATTTTCCTCTGTCATAGATCTAATTTCGATCATATCCCCCCCGTTGAAAAATGTAGCCCTTTAACCAATTCCACATATTTAAAAAGTTATTTTCCACGAGCATGTTGAATCAACGAAATTCACCTCCATCGTAGATCTGATTCCACCTTTGATCTTGTCCAATTAAAAATGCAGGTCCTACCACATTCCACCAATATGGAAAGTGATTTTATTCGTGCAAGTTAAAACAACAGAATTCCTCAGGACCATAGATCTTGATCTGCCATGAATCTCAGTCATCCAAAGATGCAACCTTTACCTAGTTTCGCAATCGCCCCTCCGAACTTGGTGAACAATAACATTTGTGATATATAAAGAAAACATAATGAGAGATATATCTGATCTAGAAACAAAAATAATTCACAGTATCTTCAATTTAATGATATGCATTCATTAAAAATATAATGACCAGTGCCTTGTCACACAAGCAATTTTATCTAATTTAAGCTTCGAGAGGAAAAATTCTTAGTTTCCCCAATGGTTCATAGTCAAAAACCAAAACAGAGATTAAACGGCTCATATCATCTCAAAAGATGGATCGGGTTTGATTTGATCTATTAGATCATGCGGCCCCGACAGCTCCTTCCCGCTTCCTCCCTTCTGGAAAGCGAAAATTGCGTTCACCAAATTTTGTCAAGTTAAACTTCTATCTTTTCTCCTCTGCCCTTTCAGAAAGTAGAAATCGGAAAATCAACTTGTTTCGAAGTTTAAATTTAAAATTTTCGCCTCCACTTTTCCGCTTCCTCCCTTCCAAAAAGCGAAAATCATAAAGTGCATTTTCCAACTTCCATGAAGTTTAAACTTATACTTTCTACTTCCGCCTTTCTGCTTCGCTGATCTTCGCGGAAGCCTTCTGGACCGTTGATCTGCATAAATAAAAAAGCGGAACTCTAAATTTTTTATGACCAAACTTTGATCTTTTTTCTTCCACTTTTTCGCTTCAGCTTTTTCTTTTCCACCTTTCCGAGCCGTCGATTTTTGTGGAAACCTTCTGGGCCGTCGGATCTCGATCTGCAGAAAGCGGAAAGCGAAACTTTAACTTTTCACAACCAAAACTTGATATTTTATGATTTTGCTATTTCTTGGACCATTGATCTATGTCAGAGTGATTTTCAGCCATTAATCTAAATTTGAAAGCTGATGTTTTATGTCAGGCATGTTTCTAATGTCGCGCCTAAGGATTTTTTTACCAAAATGACACTTCAGCCTTAGGAAAATCCTTCTGCTCAAGCTTATAGGAAAGACTAGGTATGGAGGGGGGACTATCTAAGTTGGGAAACAAGTGTAAGTGTGCTTTTAAAATAAAAAATTGAAGGAGGGGCCCTAAAATGTAAAAAAAATTGGGGAAGCAGTTGCAGCAGAAACAATTGGCGACTAGCCTGTGAACACATATCTCTGAAAAACCTTCTTTGAACAACAAGATTGTCATATGGGATTGTACTATGAATGTTCAATGATTACTTAAAATGTATTTCCTGAGACTTCTTTAAACCAAATTTATTCAGGGGTCCAATTTTCAAGCATCACATTTGACACCATTTCTTTTGGAGTAAGGTAACCAAGAGTTCAGTGTCTTGATAAATCTCCTAGGTCCAGAGTATGAAGTTCATTTTACCCCTTGTCTTTAAGTTTCCACCAGATAAGACTCCACAGGATCATAACAGAGTAAGACAAATGTATTCGTTTGTTCCTTATTCCCATACTATTATCATTCTTTTGATGCTTTCTTTATGACTAAAAATGCCTTATGAGTCTTCTTTGATAGCTTCTTTTACTTTGAGAATTTGGTACAAGTTCTTCCATCCACAATGTCCTTTTGTGTGAGTGACAAATTTATTTTCTCGTCATGCTCACAGATGGAGAAGAACCTTGCTAATATTTTTTGTTTTGACATCCCTTTTGGTCTAATTATTTATTTCTTCAGCATCATTGCTTTAATTGAAGACCAAATATTTAAAAAAAAAATGACTTTTCAATCTAAGCCTTTTGGCCTCTTTGATTTGTAGCAATGGGATCATTTTGAATACCATGCATTCGTCGGACCTTCTTCCTTTCCATGGGTCCATCATGATATGCTTCCCGAGACAAGTATTAGCGTGAGAATGGATGAAACCCTAAGATAGTACTCTAGACCTCATGAGTTTTGGTTATTTTATAGGGGTTATAATGATTCATATGTGGGGTTGAAGACTAGCTTCCCTTTCAATCGTATGTATACAGTTAAAGAATCTCATATGATCAAACTTTACCATTTTCTGTTTCCCATAAGCAATTCCTAACATCCAAAGGTTCTGAGTTTAATCAGATGCCTATGCTTCCAAGCACAAAAAATTGAGCTAGTTTATTAAAAGCAGACAAACTAAAGCTACGAAATAAGGTGAAACAAACAAGAAAATAAACAAACTGGAAAACAAAATCAATAAAAGAAAGTTTATTTATGTACAAAAGGTTTCTAGATCCTAGGTAAAGTAATGTTTGAGACAAAGGCCATTTACAGGAAGAATTTATTCTTGTCCTTGTAAATCTTGCAAATTGTAAGTTGCAGGGCCTAACTTTTCAGTGATCAGATAAGGCCCAATCCATAAATGTTGGAACTTTGTGTGTTTTCCCTTGTCTGCATGCGGATTATCCCATTTCAAATCTAGATCTCCTACATCAAAGTTTCTTGTACCTGGTTTTCTTTTTTCAAACCATCTTTTGATTATAACTTGATGTCGATTGAAATTATCTTTAGCCTTTTGTTGTAATTCCTCAATTTTTAACAAAGTTTCAATTTGTGCTTGTAAAAATTCTCTACTGGAACCCCTTGAGACTTGAGCTAACTGCAAAGATGGGAGCATAATGTTTGGGGGCAGAATATTTTCTTTTCCATATACCAGAGTATAGGGAGACACTCCTAAGGAATTCTTTGGAGTGACCATATCTTCCCATAGTACGTTTGGAAGGTCCGAGTGCCAATTTCTCTGATTTTCAATAACAGTTTTCCTCAAAATACAGATAAGGTTCTTATTTGTTGAGTTTGCTAAACCAATTACCACAGGATAATAATTTGCTGAGTAATGTAACTTAATTCCATTTTCATAAGCAAACTCAGTTATTTTAACAGATGATAAATAAGATGCATTATAAAAAACAAGGGAAATTGGAACTCCAAACCTGGTCATAATATTCTCTTGGAGGAAGTTGATAACCGCATCCCCGTTCACTTTGTGCAATGGAATTGCTTCCACCCATTGGGTGAAATAATATGTATCCATAAGGATATATCGATGTTGTAATGAATAATTCAGATTGATTTCCCCACTAACATCTATGCTCCATTGTTTGAATGCTGATGAAATAGTAACAGGTTGTAGAGGTCCTGCCGCTTTTGACAGTTTGCCACCATTTTTTAGACATATATCAGATTTGATTGCATAGGAATGGGCATATTTAAACAAATTTGGACATTAATATCAATCTATGAGTATCTTATGAGCTATGGTATCCCTAGAATAATGTCCTCCTGCAGGCCCATCATGCAATTCTTTGACTATTTTAGAGGAATCCTCTCTCTCCATACATCCGAGAAAAACTCCATCATATTTTTTTTGAAAAGCACTCTATCAATTATTTGATAGGATGCTGACATCAAATGAAGTTCCCTTGTTTGCTTGGAGTTCCAATGGCCTAGTAGATATCCTTTTTTAAGATAGTACACCATATCTCTGTACCAAGATTCGGGAGCAGTAAAGATAGGGCGTACATCAATCAAGTTCACTTCAGCTTCATTCTCCCACTCAGAATATTTATGAGTGCTATTTTATGCTATCAACCTGCACAACCCTTGACCTTTGATGATGGTATCTGGTTTCAATTCCAGGTCATACTCTTGTAGGGAAGTCACCCAATTCCCTCTACTCACCCAATTCTTTCTGCACAAAAAGAGACCTAACAGTCGAGTGAGGAACTACAACTTTTGTCCTATTTTTTAAAATATAGGGTCTAAATTGTTTTGCTACCTTGAAAACTGCATATTGTTGTTTATCCACAGCTAGTAAATTCAATTCAGCCCCTTGTAATCTAGTGCTCATGAATGATATTGGGTATTCATCTCCCAATTCTCCTTTCTACATAAGCACTACTGTGAGAAAGTTGTCTGAAGCAAAGGTATATAAAATAAAGTCCTTTTCAAAGTATGGACTTCGGCTCAAAGAAGGTGCATGAGCTATTTTCATTTTGATACCTTGAAAGGAAACTTTCTTAATGTTAGTACAATTAAACTGTACACTTTGCTTCACCATTTTTTGCAAAGGTTTCACAATTTGAGCTAAATCAGGGACAAACCTCTGAACAAAATTTATTCTTCCCATAAATGATTGCATAGCTTTTTTATTATGGGGCATGGGAATCTGAGTTATAACCTAAAATCTCTTTGGATCTATGGATATTCCCTTCTTTGAGATGATGTGTCCCAACAATTTTCCTTCAAGAACTGCGAAGATTCTCTTCTTTGGGTTCCGAGATATACCATATTTTCTACAACGGTCAAAAATCTGTTTGAAGTGAAAAAAATGGTCTTCTCTTCTCTTGGAGAAAACTATTACATCATTGAAGTACACTAATACACAGTGTCCACTTAAACCTCTGAATGCAATGTCCATGGCCCTATAAAATGTGGCTCCAATGTTCAAGAGGCCAAAAGGGAATTCTTCTATAAGCGAATGTTACCCACTTTGTACGAAATGTTTTCTTTAATTAGTCTTGTTTGGACACTAATACTTGATTATAACATGAAGATCCATATAATAGGGAGAACATTTTTTAGTCTGGAAACATTTGTAAAACCTGTTCCATTGGTGGAATCGAATAGTTATCTTTATCTGATGCTTAGTTTAAGTTCCCGAAGTCAACACACAGCCTTATCTCTCCTGAATTTTTTCTCACCGGGACTAGATTGGCCACCCATTCGGAATGTTGAACCTTAAAGATGATCTTTGCGTCTAGTAACTTCTTCACTTCGTTTTGGATCAGAGGTTCTAACTTTGGGTGCATCTTTCTAAGTTGTTGTTGAAATGGTTTTACCCCTGTTTTGATGGGAATCACATGATGGCCCGATGCGAGTATCATAAGTCTTCAAATCTCCAAATGTCTAGGTGAATATGTCTTTATATTGTTGAAACAACTGGATGAACTTACATCTTTCTTTAGGAGAGAAATATTTTCCCAAATTGACATATTTGGGTTCAACTTTTGATACCAGATTGACCGACTCATGTTGCATTGATGAACTGTTCGTCTTCACATGGGATGGTTTCTAGAATTTACTCTGCAAATCAAACATCCCTTCGAGGGTTCTTACCGCTTTAGGCATGAAATTTCCCTTAACTGCATCTTCATTTTGTAAACCTGACAAATGTTCTTCTTCATCAATTATTGATACTTTAAAATATTCTTCATTCATCAAAAAATTGTTAATTTGCTCATCATCATCAAATACCCTCAGATTTGTAACATTGTCAGGTACCGATGGCCTGGAAATCAATTCAATAGAACACTTGTTATTAGTTGGTACTAATCTAGATACAGAAGTAGCTAATATATCAATTGCAACGTTTTGGAATCTAGGTACTGCATTTATATTGAAAGCATTGAAGTGCATAACCAAATTCCATACCTCAAACTTGTACCCTTTAAGATGTGGAGACAAACAATGAATGGTTTTTCTTACTTGTCTAACAACTATCTCAGAATCACCAAAAACTTTCAAGTTTTTTACTTCTAACCCAATGGCTTTCTTCAGGCCTAGAGCTAGAGCTTCATACACAGGAGTACTATTTGTGCATTCGAACTCTAGTCTACAAGAGAGAAAGTGTTTATGCTTATCTGGATCAATCAGGATGAAACCTTCCCCTGATCGCTCTTAGGTTTCAGAACCATCAAAATACATAAACCAAAATATATCTTCTAACTCTACCTAGTTAGTATCATCTCCTATGTTAGTCACTAAGTTTACTATATTACAATTAATATCATCATCCCATGAGAATTGAAGGAGATCAGACTACCTATCTAATTCCTGACTTACTTGTTTGGCTTGATAATTTCCTGGTTCAAGCTCCAAAAAGTAATTTCCCAAAACTGAAGACAAGAATTTCACATGTTCATTATTCCCTTCTAACTGAGTTACATTATGTTTCATGTGTGGTTCCATCGGTATCTTAATTTGGTTTTGACTATTTTTATATGGTAGCCACATGTAAGACCAGCTGGTTGTAAAGTAACCGTTTAGTTTCATTGACCAGTCCCTACTTAAGATTAATCCATAAGCCTCTGGTATATCAACCGCCATAATATCTATAAACTAAAAAACTTTGGGATCAGCAGACAAACTAATCAAAACATCTTCCATGTCCCCTATGACTTTAACAATAGCTCTGCCTAGTTCAATTATCCGAGATGGAGATGGTGTGGGTTGGCCATTAATCCTTTTACATATTGAAATTGGCATAACATTTGATGAAGCCCCGGAATCTATCATGCAGTTATGTACATAATGATTAAAAATTTCAAATGACAACAGAAAAGGTAAAGTCTGAGATTTAGACTTTCCTCCAATGCTTGCTTCATTTACTTCATCATCAGATTCCATGGCTTCTAGGATACTGCTGGGCTATGGATCAAAATATTCTAGAAGTTTCCTCCTTTGCTGAGGCAAATTACATAGTTCAAATATAGATATATTTGCTTTTGTTTTCTTAATATCCTCTACAATATCATAGCCCATATCATGTTCTACCAAATATTTTCTATTACCTTCTAATTTAATTATCACTATCTTCATTGGTTTGTTAACTACTATGATTGCCTCTTTTATATTTACCGGATTAGGTTTACGTGTTTTTTAGGTAGTACTCAGTTACGTACATTATGTTTTCTTTCAACTTCTTTATTTTAGGCAGTACTGGACTTTCATCTACTACCGCTCTTTACTTCTAGTCGTGACATTAACTGATGACACTTGTATTTTCTCAATAGGGTCATCTTCATTAAGTCCCAAAGTAGGTGCCCAATCCCATAATACCATAGTGGATTCTTCATTTGTTTATTCTGGCTCATTAGTTTGGGCTCTCTCTTCTTCAGGATCTGCTAGATGGGTATCTAACAATATTCATGACCAGAGTCATTAAATTAATCCACTGTGGACAACTTTTTTCAGAATGATGTTCTTGGTGAAAAGTACAGAAGTGAACCATGCCTAGTTCATTAAAATTTAGAACAGTAGAATTATGCACAGGTGGTTGGGGTTTTCCACTCTCTTCCTTTTTTTTTGTAATAAGGGTTGAATGGATTTCTATAATAAATAGCTCCTTTATCATTTTCCATGTCTACTATTTTGTTTGACAATTTATGCACCATTTTCACCACATTTTCTAGCTCATTAGAATGTTCTTCTTTGGTGTTAGTTAACACTAAAGGCCTTTTGCTTGTGGTATGTTTCAACTCATGTTCTAAAGTATGCTTTGTGATACTATCCAAATCTTCCTCTACTTTCTTGGCTTCTTCATAGTTTCTACCAATGTAACTTTACCAACCCTTTTTATAAACATTGCTATTGGTGGATCAAGTGTTGTAGTATAATATTCTATTAGGGACTCATCAGATGGTTTTGTTGTAGCACTAAAGCTATTCAATAAAGTGGTGAATCTCTTATTTAATTCTTGGACCTTTTCTTTATTTTCCATCCTCATAGATAGTAATTCTTTCATGAGAGTGGATACAGTTTTCTAGTTGACAAATTTCCCTAAGAATGCCTTTTCAAAACCATCCCAATTTACTATTGAATTAGTTTGCAAACTAAAGTACCATGAAGATGCTTTAGGTTCAAAATTATATGGAAAAATTCTGCAAACAACATCTTCATGGTCAACATTTGAAAGATTCAAATCCATATAAAAAAAATTAAGTTATCTTCAACAGAAACACCCTTTCCCGAATCAAATTTTGGTAAGACTCTTTCTGGGTGCTTAGGTAAATCATGCAATGGAACAACCAGGTTGAGTGGCGTTCTTGCTCTCCATGTAGGTTGATTAACATTTACAACCATAATTCGAGGTGGAGATTGTGGTCTAGATTAAATGAATACAGAAGTTGCAGGGGATTCTGGATCTAATTGATTAAGAGGATGAACAATTTCTTGTATGGATAGATCTACCATTTCTTCCAAATTTTCTACAAGAATTGAATGCTTAGTGTATGAGTCTACTTTCTTGGAATCTTTCCTTCTAGGTAACACAGGAATAACTTTTAACCCCCCAAGTTTCTTGACGTAGGATCTTGTATGTCTCCTAAACCTATCTCATTATAGGAAATTTGGGGTCTAAAATGGGCCTTATAAGAAAACGTGCCAAAATAAGTTTTTGTGAGTTGGAATTCAAGAACCAATAGAATTTCAATAAAATAAGTCAACCATAATGGTTGAATTGACATATTTGTCATTAAAAAAAACTACTTTTTTTGTTCGTATTTTCGACATATCTCATTGTGTTTTTACTCAAATTTCAATCGGGAGAGCTCGTTGGATGCAGAATTTGATTCTGCATCCAACGAGTACCCACAATGCATACTTTTGATGGACCCCGCTACCCCAAAAACAAGAAATACCTGAAAAAATGTGATGATGACATCATCATCATGTTTTTTCAGGTATTTCTTGTTTTTGGGGTAGCGGGGTCTGTCAAAAGTATGCAGTGTGGGTAATTGTTGGATGCGGAATCAAGTTCCGCATCCAACGAGCTCCCGATCGAAATTTGAGTAAAAACACAGGGAGATATGTCGAAAATACGAACACAAAAAGTAGTTTTTTTCTTTCTTCCTCCAAAATTAATCAATATTATTTTATTATTTTCCTTAGGAGGCCCATTTTAGACCCCAAAATTCCTCTAATGACTTCCTCAAATGGGACATCGTACAAACATTATGATTATTCTTCGGTAGGACCTATTTGTTCTTGTTCTGCAAATTCAGGAATAAAATATTCAGGGAAAGTATTTTCAGATGTTGTTCCAATGTAATCTTCTCCGAAAAATGGATTTCCTCTACCAGCCATTCACTGGCTACCCTCCTTCTAGGGCCAAATCGGTTGATGCCTACAAAAGTCCCAGGTTCCAACAGTAGGGATTCTCCCCGATAAACAATCCCAATTAGATCATCCACCGTTTGGTGTGGGGAATCCATCTGGTTGAAGGTTACAACTACCGTAGATTAATTTGTTTAAATCTTTTATTGGTTACAACCGAGCCCGTTGTTTATTAAATTTTCTTGTTTAAAGGATGAAATGCATATGCCTAAGCTAAATGCAAATCTAATCTAAATCTAAATCTAATCTATTCTATCCCTGCAGGGAGCAAATTTAGAGTCCAGAGTAATATAATGTAAATGCTCATAAAATTCTAAAAGATAGTTGTACCAACACAATAATCACATTCACAACAAAAAGAATACCAAAGATAGCTTTGATATAATTAAACCATTTATTACCCTGTCAACAAAGATAATTATAGAGACAACAAACCATTCATGACCAAGGAAATAGTTCTAGGAGGTTAGAACAATCTCATTGTATGATGTAGAGAAGCAAGAAGAAATAGTTCTACAGTATGCATTCCACACGTTCTGAGTAAATCTCTGTGCAGGCCTTTGTTTAAGCAAATTGATCCTTCTTATTAGCAAAGAGTTAGCTCTTTTACAAAATAGTCCAACATTCTTTTCACTAGCCAAAATTATTTTCTATGGTGCTCTACACCCCTATTTATACTATTTATATCCGACACCCTGGAGATCCCCAGGCTTCTTATCCATCCACCTGGTAGAATCCAAATGGTTTCACAAAACAAACAAATAAAAAATTATACGGGCCTTGCCCAACCAGAAAAACACGTAGCAAAAAGGTCCCTCCAGTGCTCAATGAAGAGAGGATTTCAAATCTGCGATCAACCCAATTTCATAAGGGATTTCTCTCCTGTCTCTCACAACTAACTTCCTTGATAGTTCACTAGAGAAAAGGTTGAAAGATAGTCAGATCTATATCTATGGTGGACTTCAATTGTCATATGGCGGATTTCATAAAGTATTGTATCCGTCAGGATTTTATTCAACAGCGTTAGTTCGCCCAGCAAAATAGATCACAGCCGTTGACCTATTTTGTTGATCAATATCCTTTAATATCTGTCATTTAAAATTTAAGCCTCTACCATATTCCACAGATTCCAAAGTTCATTTATCTGTTCCTGTTGAATCAGTGGAATTTTTCTCTGCTGCAGATTTAATTCCGATTAGATCTCCTCCACTAAAAAATGTATCCCTTTAACCAATTCCGCAGATTTCAAAAGTTATTTTCCACGAGCACGTTGAATCAACGGAGTTCACCTCCACCATAGATCTGAGTCCACATTTGATCTTGGCTATTGAAAAATGCAGGTCCTACCACACTCCACCAATCTGGAAAGTTATTTTATTTGTGCAAGTTAGAACAATGGAATTCCTCAGGATTGTAGATTTTGATCTGCCATGAATATCAACCATCCAAAGATGCAATCTTTACCTAATTATGTAATCGCCCATCCTAACTTAGCGAAAAATAACACGTGTGATATATAAAGAAAACATAATGAGAGATATATTTGATCTGGAAACAACAATAATTCACAGTTTATTCAATTTAATGATATTCATTGATTAAAAAGATAATGAGTAGCCCCCTATCACGCAAGAAATTTTATCTAATTTAAGCTTCGAGAGGAAAATTATCAGTTTCCCCAATGGTTCATAGTCAAAAACCAAAACAGAGATTGAATGACTAGGTATGCAGGGGGGCTTATCTGAGTTAGGAAACACGTGTAATTTTGCTTTTAAAATAAAAAATGGAAGGAGGGGCCCTAAAATGTAAAAAAAATAGGGAAGCAGTTGTAGTAGCAACAGGCTGTAATACCTATGTGTTGGTCACTCTATATGCAAGTTAATTATAGCTAACATACATAATGCTCAATATAAATTGTCAACCAAGGGAAGTCTTTTATTTCAAAGATAATTAACATGGTCTATGCATAAACACTAAGTAGCTGATTAAATAGATGAAAGATTATTGTCCTACCTATCTGCTCAGTCAAACTCCTCTCTGGTGTGTAGAAATGAGGTAGGACAAGGTAAAAAGGTATAATGGGTGTAGTAAAAAAGGGGCCATTACAGGATCCAACACTATGGATAGACTTCTCTCTGCACACATAAACATCATGAAGAGGACTTGAATGAGAACTTGTGGTTATGTGAAGAGAATACCCTCTTGTATTATGTGTGGTAGGAATGTGAAGTGCCTTATTTTGATGCACACTTTGAAGAGAACAAGGTAACATTAAAAATTAGTCGAAGGAAAAAAATCCAATCAGGACAAAAGACACTAAATTGAGACATTAGAGCCATTAAGAAGATAATAAATTGAGATTATGAAAAATAATTAGTATTTGTGCAAGCAAATGACCTGAATTCCAAGTTCACTATGGTTTAAGAAATCTCTATGTCCATAGAGTATGAGCACTAAAAGTGTTTTTTTTACTAGGGGGATTGACAACTGGGGATGGGGATGGTACTCACATGACATGGGTTCCAGTGCTCCAATATCGATACCACTATACCCCTAGGCGCATCCACAGGGACCAAACCATGGAGCACATGTAATTTTAGGGGGATTTGAACATCATACCTTCCATTTACAACCTTTTACAAAATTTCAACTTTACCACTTACTCTACCCCACATAGGAAGTGTGAGCACTAAAAGTGTTGAGATAGGAGGACCAGAAACATTTATTTTTGGCAGGAGGACTGCTTGTGTGTTTTGAAACAAGAAAAGACTGGTAAAAGTGAAGTCTTGGGCAAGTAGGTACCAAAGTTATAGATTTATTAAGTTTTTTTTTGTGAGTACTTGTATAGTATAAGGTGGGAAATTGGATGGGTGTATCTGTTGGACATTGAAGACATTTAGGTAGTAGAGACATAGATTCCCTGTTTTTTTTGTCTTGAGTACTTGTATACTGCAAGGTGCGAACTTGGATGGGTGTATCAAATGTGTACTAAATACAGCTAGGTACCAGAGATATAGATTCCCCGAGTTTTGTTGTCGTGAGTAATTGTATAGTGCAAGGTGGGAACTTGGATGCATGTATCTACTGAGTACTAAAGATCAAAAATTGAAACTGAGATTTAATTTTCAAAGAGACATACCATCCTTGTGTTGGGTAGGGTATACACACCATTATGAACACTATAATATGTTGTGGTTTGATAGAAATTCCAAATGAAATAGAAGGCCTTCTACACATACACTCAAGAAGTATTTTTGATAGTAAAATCTATGAAATAAATAACCTTGAGTGGTATGGAAGGTAAAGTTACAACAATTTGAGGAACAAGAAAAACCATACATGAGGTAGGTGTTTGGTTTTGAAATTTATTTTGATTTGGATAAATGACATTTTATGTGTTATTATAAATATGAATTGGACATATCTATTTAGGATGAAGGAAGTAGTTGAAAGTGTTGAAAGAAAAATAGTCCAATTAAAATAAAATAATCATATCATAATATTTGACTATGAGATCAAAACATTCCCCAATATTATATGAGGGAATGTCATGATGGAATGAAGAAATCAATGTATGGTAACTTGGATACTTGGTTAGTTTGAATTTGATTATAACTTGTATAAAATGTACATATTTTATGATGATTAGTAAATTTAAAATTTATTTAAAAAATGGTTATGTTATGAAATTTTATATATGATTATAACAATAGGTTGTAATGCCTTGGGTTGTTCATCCAAAAAATACACATGTGATATATATAATAGGTTTAATCATATCCCGATGGGTTAGCTCAAGTGGTTGAGAAATGTGAGTTGTCAGCAGAATAACTTGAGGTCAAATCCCTAGGTGGCTATATATATATAAGGGCCTCACTTGATTCCTCCACCGGGTTAGGCTTTGTAATTAGAGCTGGAGGGGTAAGGACCTTTTCGGTCATCCCCCTATGAATTATTCCCATGTACATAACAACTTCTCTCTGAGGTTATGAATAGTATTTAAAAAATAAAAATAAAAATAGGTTGAATCAGAATATATGATATACCCAACTAAATACTTAAGATCCTAAGATGCTATACGAATTTTACAAGTAGGAAGGTACACAAGGATGAGGTGTAATTGTTCAAGAAAGATAATCTATTAGAGCATTCCCAAGAGATTAAGGGTGATGTTCTTGAATATAAGTAAAAAATAAATAAATAAAACAGAACACTTTATTTTATTTATTTATTGTACATACACAAATTTATTATAACCTAAACTCTCTTTGGATCTATGGATATTCCCTTCCTTGAGATGATGCGTCCCAACAATTTTCCTTCAAGAACTGTGAAGATTCTCTTCTTTGGGTTTTGAGATATACCATATTTTCCATAGCGGTCAAAAAACTGTTTGAAGTGAAAAACATTGTCTTCTCTTCTCTTGGAGAAAACTATTACATTATCGAAGTACACTAATACATAGTGTCCACTTAAACCTCTGAATGCAATCTCCATGGCCCTATAAAATGTGGCTCCGACGTCCATGAGGCCAAAAAGGCATTCTTCTATAAGCGAATGTTACCCACTTTGTACGAAATGTTTTCTTTAATTGGTCTTGTTTGGCCACTAATACTTGATTATAACATGAAGATCCATATAATAGGGAGAACATTTATGAGCCTGAAAACATTTGTAAAATCTGTTCCATTGGTGGAACCAAATATTTATCTTTATCTGATGCTTAGTTTAAGTTCCCAAAGTCAACACACAGCCTTATCGCTCCTGAATTTTTTCTCACCGGGACTAGATTGGCCACCCATTTGAAATGTTGAACCTTAAAGATGATCTTTGCGTCTAATAACTTCTTCACTTCGTTTTGGATCAGAGGTTCTAACTTTGGGTGCATCTTTCTAAGTTGTTGTTGAAATGGTTTTACCCCTGTTTTAATGGAAATCACATGATGGCCTGATGTGAGTATCATAAGTGTTCAAATCTCCAAACGTCTAGGTGAATATGTCTTTATATTGTTGAAACAACTGGATGAACCTACGTCTTTCTCCAGGAGAGAAATATTTTCCCAAATTGACATATTTGGGTTCAACTTTTGATCCCAGATTGACCTACTCATGTTGCATTGATGAACTGTTCGTCTTCACATGGGCTGGTTTCCGGAATTTACTCTGCAAATCAAACATTCCTTCAAGGTTTCTTACCACTTTAGGCATGAAATTCCCCTTAACTGCATCTTCATTTTGTAAACCTGACAAATGTTCTTCTTCATTAATTATTGATCCTTTAAAAGATTCTTCATTCGTCGAAAAATTGTTAATTTGCTCATCGTCATCAAATACCCTCATATTTGTAACATTGTCAGGTACTGATGGCCTAAAAATCAATTCAATAGAACACTTGTTATTAGTTGGTACTAATCTAGATGCAGAAGTAGCTAATAAATCAGTTGCAATGTTTTGTAATCTAGGTACTGCATTTATATTGAAAGCATTGAAGTGCATAACCAAATTCCATACCTCAAAATGGTACCCTTTAAGATGTGGAGACAAACAATGAATGGTGTTTCTTACTTGTCTAACAACTATCTCAGAATCACCAAAAAATTTCAAGTTTTTTACTTCTAACCCAATGGGTTTCTTTAGGCCTAGAACTAGAGCTTCATACTCAGGAGTATTATTTGTGCATTCAAACTCTAGTCTACAAGAGAGAAAGTGTTTATTCTTATCTGGAACAATCAAGATGAAACCTTCCCCTGATCACTGTTGGGTTTTAGAACCATCAAAATACATAAACCAAAATATATCCTCTAACTCTATGTGGTTAGTATCATCTCTTATGTTAGTCGCTAAGTTTACTATATTGCAATCAATATCATCAGCCCGTGAGAATTGAAGGATATCAGACTACCTATCTAATTCCTGACCGACTTGTTTGACTTGATAATTTCCTAGTTCAAGCTCCAAAAAGTAATTTCTCAAAACTGAAGAGGAGAAGTTCACATGTTCATTCTTCCCTTCTAACTGTGTTACATTATGTTTCATGTGTGGTTCCCTCGATATCTTAATTTGGTTTTGATTATTGTTGTATGGCAGCCACATGTGAGATCAGCTGGTTGCAAAGTAACCGTTTAGTTTCGTTGACCAGTCCCTGCTTAAGATTAATCCATAAGCTTCTAGTATATCAATCGCCATAATATCTATAAACTGACAAAATTTGGGATCAGCAGACGAACGAATCAAAGCATCTTTCATTTCCCCTATGACTTTAACAACAGATCTTCCTAGTTGAATTATCCAAGATGGAGATGGTGTGGGTTGGCCATTAATCCTTTTACATATTGAAAGTGGCATAACATTTGATGAAGCCCCAGAATCTATCATGCAGTTATGTACATTATGATTAAATATTTCAAATGACAGCAGAAAAGGTAAAGTCTGAGATTTAGACTTTCCTCCAATGCTTGCTTCATTTACTTCATCATCAGATTCCATGGCTTCTAGGATACTGCTAGGCTATGGATCAAACGATTCTAGAAGTTTCCTCCTTTGTTGAGGCAAATTACATAGTTCAAATAGAGAAATATTTGTTTTTGTTTTCTTAATTTCCTCTACAATATCATAGCCCATATAATGTTCTACCAATCCTTTTCTAGTATCTTTTGATTTACTTATCACTGTCTTCATTGGTTTGTTAACTACTAGGATTGCCTCTTTTATATTTACCGAATTAGGCTTAGGTGTTGTTTAGGTAGTAATGAGTTACGTACATTATGTTTTCTTTCAACTTATTTATTTTAGGCAGTACCGAACTTTCATCTACTACCATCCCTTTACTTCTAGTCATGACATTAACTGATGACACTTGAATTTCCTCAATAGGGTCATATTCATTAAGTCCCAAAGTAGGTTCCCAATCCCATAATACCATAGTGGTTTCTTCGTTTGTTTGTTCTAGATCATTAGTTTGGGCTTGTTCTTCTTCAGGATCTGCCATTTGGGTATCTAACAATTGATTCATGAACAGAGTCATTGAATTAATCCTCTATGGATAGCTTTTTTCAAAATGATTTTCTTGGTGAAAAGTACATAAGTGATCCATGCCTACTTCACTAAAATTTAAAACAATAGAATTATGAACATGTGTTTGGGGTTTTCCACTCTCTTCCCTTTTCTTGTGATAAGGGTTGAATGGATTTCTATAAGAACTAGCTCCTTTATCCTTTTCCATGTCTACTATTTTGTTTGACAATTTCTGCACCATTTTCACCACATTTTCTAGCTCATTAGAATGTTCTTCTTTGGGCTTAGTTAACACCAAAGGCCTTTTTCTTGTGGTATGTTTCAACTCAGGTTCTAAAGTATGCTTTGTGATACTATCCAAATCTTCCTCTACTTTCTTGGATTCTTCATAGTTTTCTACCAATGTAACTTTACCAGCCCTTTTTACAAACATTGCTATTGGTGGATCAAGTGTTGTAGTATAATATTCTATTAGAGACTCATCATATGGTTTTGTTGTAGCACTAAAGCAATTCAATAAAGTGGTGAATATCTGATTAAAGTCTTGGACCTTTTCTTTCTTTTCCATCCTCATAGACAGTAATTCTTTCATGAGAGTGGCTACAATTTTCTATTTGCCAAATTTCCCTAAGAATGCCTTTTCAAAACCATCCCAATTTACTATTGAATTAGCTTGCAAACTAAAGTACCATGAAGATGCTTTAGGTTCAAAATTTTATGGAAAAAGTATGCAAACAACATCTTCATGGTCAACATTTAAAAGATTCAAATCCATATAAAAAAAATTTAAGTGATCTTCAACAGAAACACCCTTTCCCGAATCAAATTTTGGTAAGACTCTTTCTGGGTGCTTAGGTAAATCATGCAATGGAGCAACCAAGTTGAGTGGCGTTCTTTCTCTTCATGTGGGTTGATTAACATTTCCAACCATAATTTGAGGTGGAGGCTGTGGTCGAGATTAAATGAATACAGAAGCTGTAGGGGATTCTGGATCTAATTGATCAAGAGGCTAAACAATTTCTTGGATGGATAGATCTACCCTTTCTTCCAAATTTTCCACAAGAATTGAATCCTTAGTGTATGATTCTACTTCCTTGGAAGCTTTCCTTCTAGGTAACACAGGAATAAATTTTAACCCCCCAAGTTTCTTGACATAGGATCATGTATGTCTCCTAAACCTATCTACTTCCTCAAATGGGATATTGTACAAACGTTATGATTCTTCTTCCCCATGACCTGTTTGTTCTTGTTCTTCAAATTCAAGAATAAAATCTTCATGGAAAGTATTTTAGATGTTGTTCCATTGTAATATTCTCCGAAAAATAGATTTCCTCTACCAATCATTCACTACCTACCCTCCTTCTAGCATCAAATCGGTTGATGCCCAGAAAAATCCTAGGCACCAATAGTAGGGATTATCCTCGGTAAACAATCCCAATTAGATCATCCACCATTTGGTGTGGGGAATCCGTCTGGTTTATGGTTCTGACTACCGTAGATTAATTTGTTTAAATCTTTTATTGGTTATGTCCCAGTCCGTCGTTTATATAATTTTCTTGTTTAAAGGATGAAATCCATATGCCTAAGCTAAATGCAGATCTAATCTAAATCTAAATCCAATATATTCTATTCCTGCAGGGAGAAAATTTAGAGTCTAGAGTAATATACTATAAATTCTCATAAAATTCTAATACATAGCTGTACCAACACAATAATCACATTCACAGCAGAAAGAATACCAAAGATAGATCTGATATAATTAAGCCATTTATTACCCTGTCAACATAGATATTTATAGAGACAACAAACCATTCATGACCAAGGAAATAGTTCCAGGAAGTTAGAACATACTCACTGTATGATATACTGAAGTGAAAACAAATAGTTCTATAGTATGCATTCCACACATTCTGAGTAAATCTCTGTGTAGGCCTTTGTTCCAGTAAATTGATCCTTCTTATTAGCAAAGAGTTATCTCTTTTACAAAATAGTCTAGCATTCTTTTCAGTTTCCAAAATTATTTTCTATGGTGCTTTGCACCCCTATTTATACTATTTCTATTCGACACCCTGGATATTCCCAAGATTATTATTCCCCCACCTAGAAGAATCCAAATGGTTTCACAAAATAGACAAATAAAAAGTTATACGGGCCTTGCCCATCCAGAAAAACACGTGGCCAAAAGGTCCCTCCAGCGCTCAATGAAGAGAGGATTTCAAATATGTGATCAACCCAATTTCATAAGGGATTTCTCTCCCATCTCCCACAACTAAATCCTTTTCTATTTCACTAGAGAAATGGTTCAGGGATAGTCAGATCTAGATCTATGGTGGACTTCAATTGTCATATGGAGGATTTCATAAAGTATCGCACCTGTCAGGATTTTATTCAACCGCTCTAGTTCTCCCAGTGAAATAGCTCACAGTCGTTGACCTATTTTGTTGATCAATATCCTTTAATCTCCGTCGTTCAAAATTTAAGCCTCTACCATATTCCACGGATTTCCAAAGTTCATTTATTTGTTCCTGTTGAATCAACGGAATTTTCTTCCATCGTAGATATAATTCCGATCATATCTCCTCCATTGAAAAATGTATCCCTTTAACCAATTCCATAGATTTCAAAAGTGATTTTCCACGAGCACGTTGAATTAGTAGAATTCACCTCCACCATAGATATGATTCCACCTTTTATCTTGGCTATTGAAAAATGTAGGTCCTACCACATTTCGCCAATCTGGAAAGTTATTTTATTTGTGCAAGTTAAAACAATGGAATTCCTTATGATCGTAGATCTTGATCTGCCATGAATCTCAGGCATCCAAAGGTGCAATCTTTACCTGATTACGCAATCACCCATCCTAACTTAGTGAAAAATAATACCTGTGATATATAAAGAAAACATAATGAGAAATATACCTAATCTAGAAACAACAATAATTCACAGTATCTTAAATTTAATGATACGCATTGATTAAAAAGATAATGACTAGCTCCATATCACGCAAGAAATTTTATCTCATTTAAGCTTCGAGAGGAAAAATTCTCAGTTTCCCCAATGGTTCATAGTCAAACACCAAAACAAAGATTGAATGGCTCAGATCATCTCAAAAGACGGATCGGGTTTGATTTGATCCATTAGATCATGCGGCCCTGACAACTTCTTTCCTCTTCGTCCCTTCAAGAAAGCGGAAATCGGGTTTGCCAGATTTTTTCAAGTTAAACTTCTATCTTTCCGCCTCTGCCTTTCCACTTCCTCCCTTTCGAAAAGCAGAAATCAGAAAATCAACTTGTTTCGAAGTTTAAATTTAAACTTTCTGCTTCTACTTTTCTGCTTCTGCTTTTCCGCTTCCACCCTTCCAGAAAGAGAAAATCGAAAAGTGGATTTTCCAACTTTCACAAAGTTTAAACTTAAACTTTCTGCTTCTTCCTTTCCGCTTCGTCGATCTTCGCAGAAGTCTTCTAGATCGTTGATTTGTAGAAATAAAAAAGCGGAACTGTAACTTTTTCATGACCAAACTTTGATATTTTCGCTTCCCCTTTTTGTTTTTCACCTTTTCAAGCCGTCGATTTGTGCGAAAACCTTCTGGGTCATCGGATCTCGATCTGTGGAAAGCAAAACTTTAACTTTTCACAACTGAAACTTGATCTTTTCTGCTTCCGCTATTTCCTGTGCCGTTGATCTATGTCGAAGTGATTCTCAGCCATTGATCTGAAATCGAAAGCGGGATTTTTATGTAAGGGATGTTTCCAAGGTCGCACATAAGTATTTTTTTTACCAAAATGACACTTCAGGCGTAGGAAAATCCTTCTGCTCGAGCTTCTAAGAAAGACTAGGTATGCAAAGGGGGGCTTATTCGAGTTGGGAAACAAGTGTAAGTGTGCTTTTAAAATAAAAAATGGAAGGAGGGGCCCTAAAATGTAAAAAAAATTGGGGAAGCAGTTGCAGCAGCAACAGGTTGTAATACCTATGTGCTAGTCACTCTATATGCAAGTTAATTACAGCTAACATACATAATGCTCAATATAAATTGTCAACCCAGGGAAGTCTTTTATTTCAAAGATAATTAACATGGTCTGTGCATAAACACTAAGTAGCTGATTAAATAGATGAAATATTATTGTCCTACCTATCCGCTCAATCAAACTCCTCTCATAGCTAAAATAATCTAAATTACCCACCTACGAATTCAAAAATGCAATTACCTCCTACAATATCAATCCAACAATTAACGAATTTATAAACAGATAACTAGACTTACTTTTGCATAGAGTTAAATCCTAACATTATCAGACTCTACATGAATCCATCATAACCAATTTAATTCAACTAATCTAAGAATTGGAAACAACAATAATTGAACCAAACAAACTCCAACTATAATCTGACTAAATTAGTAACCTGTGGAAGATAAGTAACTAAAAGGAACTGGAGCTGAGCTTGACTGTAACAGCTATTGGCACACATGCATAATGGAAACTAACCTACACAGTCGACTATCACACCATGCAGTTACAACTTAAGTGAAATGCAAACATTACTATCAAGGGAATTACAATGATAAATCATTACTGTTGCAGTTAACTGTAAATAATGCATCTATTGAAGTCTCCACACCACACAACAAAATAATCAAAACATCTAATTAACTTGAAAATCTCTCTGGAAGGCGGGCCCATCCTTCGAACAGAGACGCCGAAACTGACACAAATTAAGACACAGAAATCAGAAGAATCCTGCTCCTTATATTAAAATAACAAAGTAAAGTTACAACTAATGTCACATCTTACCCTATTTGATCAATAATCAACCAAACCCTAGCTCAGGTCGCATCCCCATATTTATATATGACCATCCTAACCTTCACCCACTAATATTGGGCAACCATGAAAATCTACAATCTTCAGGCTGCCTTGTTACAACAATTTGTTACAGCTGTGAGTGAAATTGAATGAAAATAGAGAATATAGGGGATATGGTTTCACTGGCCATTAATAGATAGACGGAACCAATAAAATAGGAGATACCATGTCTGTTGCAACTTATTATTTAGGCAACAGTGCGTTGTTACAACTAAGTCTGGTGTAGTTATAGTTTAACCAGTGGTGCATTGTTGCAGCTACAACATGGATTGATGACCTTTGTTTATGTCCAGTGTGTGAAGCTGGGACTTGTAGGTACAACTAGCACGAATACTCTTCTTCTCTTCAGACCATGCAGGCTTCTACACCTATGTTCCTCAAGCTTGAACTATCTTTATAAAATCAGGACATGTTAGCACAATTCAAGAGATAGAGTTCCAACCATAACAATCTTAGGCATTAATAAGATAAAACAATAATTAATCATACCTATAAATAATCTTAATGTGAAGGAAAACATCTATCTGGTGTGTCGAAATGAAGCAGGACAAGGTAAAAAGGTAAAACAGGTGTAGTAAAAAAGGGGCCATTACAGGACCCAACACTATGGATAGACTTCTCTCTGCCCACATAAACATCATGAAGATGACTTGAATGAGAACTTGTGGTTATGTGAAGAGAATACCCTCTTGTATTATGTGTGGTAGGAATGTGAAGTGCCTTAGTTTGATACACACTTTGAAGAGAACAGGGTACCATTAAAAATTAGTCGAAGGGAAAAAATCCAATAAGGACAAAAAGACACTAAATTGAGACATGTTGGCCTGTTTTTCTGAACTAGGCCAATAAGGAGGTTCTGTCCACACAATCAGCTTAAAGCAGCGTCCGGTGTGTTTGATTTAACAAAACCTCACAGGTTGTGGTCCTGCTACCAGCTGGTTTTCTCTTAAGGAGAAATTAAAACCAGCAAAATCTAACCTATTCTAATGTTATTCCTACCTAACTGAATCCTATAATTAGTTTTAACTATCTATACTTATATAGGTTTGCTTTCTTAAGGAAAGACTCCAATTTTTAAAAGAGTTTTCTGAATACAAAAGTATACAAAAATTCTATAAATTGATTTAATAGCTGTTAACTAAATATATCAAAATAAAACTTAATCTAGACTATTCTATTTATTCTATTTCCTATCTCAGCTGAGAGCATGTCAAAAGACTAGATTAACTATTAATTAATGAAAGATGAACAGAAAAACCAACAGCACAATTTAAATAAAAATATTTAAATCATGAATAATAAGTCATTTTGCTATATAATAATAGAACCGAAAAAATGACCGAAAACAAACAATTATTTTAACTTTTCGAAATTAATTAATAATTAATTATCCATACAACTATCTGAACTTATAGATAATGTCTACTAGAAACTCATTGTCAAAATACAAGTGATATTTTAAATAGACAGAAGAGTATATTATTACAGCTTAAGTTTATAGTAAACATACTAATAAACAAAATCATAACAATATCTTTATTCAAAATGCGATATCGAATTGATAAAGTGCAAATTATATAATCAAACACACATATATCAAAGCATAATGTGTTAATCTTAAAATAGAAGATAAGATGCTGAAAAATATGTATAATATATCCAAAAAACAAAATACCAGTAATGGCATCAGTCTGTAGATGTCCAGTTGTATTCAAATCTAAAGTTTCAACTTCAGGAATGAAATGACACCAGCAAAACAATATACTTCCAGTATGTTCTCCTCACAACACTCCATCCACTTGTTCATCAAAATCTATACCTTATATAACACTACGATTCAGTTTTCCCTATTAATGTTGCATGCAACATTATAGGGTTCATCTAACTAAAAAGAGAATCTAATCTCTTATATCACACCTGTCACTATAAACAGAAAACGACTAGCTTGAGTCCAGGTACTTTGGAAGATTCTTGTTCATTGTTGAAACTCCAGCTCGTAATAAACAGCCACATTTCCATGCCAACGTATTAACCTCGTCCTGAAATTCTGTAGAGGAATGATGATAAAACCATCTGCATTCAACCAACGAAGTATCTCATTAAAGCTGATTATAATCAATTTAACAGAATAAACTAATATTTTTAATGCATGCCTGTAAAATCTGTGATTTTACAGGCATGTATTATAAGAAAATATTTCATTACCTGTTAGTCAGCAATACGATCCATGTACTTTGAAAAGGAAAGGAAAATAACCATCATGTTTTACTTTGAAGAGCGACTACTCTTCGTGCTTCAGTCAACTAGGCCTTTAATCTGATGATCTTTATGTTTTGTTTTTCAATCTTTTCAAGTAGGTGCTGGTTTGTATTGATTACTGATCTCTTCGCTTTTTTGTACTCATTCTTTTTAGCATTTATCTCTTTCCATCTGTTGATCCAATCCAGCAATTCTTTTCTAAACGTTCTATTTTCCTCCTCTAGTAATGCTGTACTGGATAGGCAATGCCTGAGTTTATCTTTTAATTCTGTAATTTTATCCAGGTATGCATTATTTAGTATATGCTATAGAGTCTCTTCTTCATTGGTTACCAGAGGAGAATGAGGACTGTCATAATGTTGACTAGATGATAGTTCAGGATCTGCAATGTCTGTGTTTATACATGGCTGAGTACCCTCGGCCTTGTCTGATTTTGCATCGATACCCCTTACGAAAGTAGGTTTATTCTCATGATTTGTATCAGGAATAGATGACGGGATGTCATCTTCAATATTGACGACTGCAGGCTGAGAAGCCTGTTGATTAACTATAAGAGCCGAAATCGTATGGGTACTGTACATGCTCCTCGTAACCCTTATTGAAAACGATAGGTTTTCAAAACCAAACCCTTCCTTATCACAACAAATCTGAGCAAGATGATCTAATCTACGCATAGATTCTCTGCTATATTCATTAGGTTTATTTGTTTCAAATAGATTTTTACATTCAAAATCATTATCAGTTTTACTTTTGGTTAATCTTTCTTCTATTTCTGCAGGGGTGCTATCACTTTTACCAGATAAGGGTTGATCCAAGAATTTTTTAGAGTCGCAAGGAACTGTATTCCTGTCAGTATCATTACTAATCCCATCGTTTATACTGACTTCCCTGAACCCTTTTACCTCTGATACAGTTTCAGAAGTATTATTAACCTCAGATTTTATGGCTTTTCGTTTCTTACGAATTCATGGGGAGGGATTCGGCCAGTACTGCGTTGGCCCCAACTGACAGTCGGTTAAAAAACTATCCCATGACTTGCCATTTACAGATAATTGATATTGCAATATAAATTTGATTAACCCATGGTGGAAAAGACTTCTATCAGGGTTACTAAAACTTCTAACTGCCTGAGACATCTTTTTTAAGCTTTGCAACAAATAGAATGGCAAATTGAGCTTACAACCTTGTAACGCTAACAGCAATCTTAAATGGTAATAGTGCAAATGGGAGAAACGTCCATCACAGGACACGTACCTTACCAATATATCATAGTAAAATCTCCATTCGGGCTTCAAAAACCTAACAAGGACACCTACTTTCAGCTTGGTATCCTCCGGCAAAGGCAGCAACAGAGATAAACACCTCTTCTTATTTACCTTGCTACCCTTAAACCAGTGTTCTCCCACCTGCGGTAGCTGTGTCGCTGCTGCTATTTCGTCTTCACTGATAACAAAATAAAAACCCCCTATCAGCACTCTGTCGTCCTTCAAATTCATGGCAAACATTTTAGTTACTTCGGCATGATGGCCATCGAAACTTCTAAAGAATTGTCCCCACCCAATTTTCTCGAAACGCAGAGCTACCTCCTCGTTGGCCTCTATAAGTTCAGAACCAGAGATTTTATAACGGTTCAGAGGAGCCATAGTTTCCTCCACACTCTCCTGACTTCGAACTGAAATGAACAGAGAGGTGAACAAGGAGGGAATAGGTACCCAAACGAAGGACATGAGGTGCAGACTTCGCATGCTTTGGATCTGACGGATATGAGATCTCTGAACTTGCTATTTTTAGCCGAACCCTTAACAATGATGAGTGCTGCAACTTAACGTTATAGCATGATGTTGCAGGTTTATCCATGATTTTAGCCATGACTAATAGTGATAATCAACCAAATTGGCGAACCAGAGATCTTGTGATTAACGGATCAAGATTTCAAACATTGATTACAAATAGCAATCATAATGAACTGGTACATTGACGTAAATTGGAAATGACTATCAACATTTAACCCTGTTAATACGATGCATTCATATTTTAACAGCTGTCAATTTATCAAGTGGTACAAGCCACATTTTATGCCAACTCATTGATCCAAGTGACAATCGTTTATCAACTGGACACATGGCTCCTCATAAACTTAGTCAATTAAGCCTTCTTCTTGTTTAATCGTGATAAGTGGTGACATATAAGGTAATATAGTGATGAAATCACATATTCTAATGTTAGCATGGCTTGATTTATATCTATGCTACGTAAATACAAAGACTTAGTTTTTAAACCTTTCAAACATCCTATTCGATGAATATCCAATATTAGATTGATAGGATATTAAATGATTAAACTATTATATGTGAAAAATTCCTATAAAAATCACTTATTCATTAACTATAATATTTACAAAAAATCATATTAATGTATTACATGGAATATAAACTTTTTAAAAGTCATCTTTAGTTCTTAGGACTATTAATACCTTACCCTTATCAAGGTTTTAAACAAACACAAGATGTGTTTTATTGATTTTCTCTTGGCATACTATTTCAAATTCCTTAAGTCACATAAATTTATTTTAATGATTGAAGTAATTGCATGAAAATTTATGAAACTAACTGACAGTTGTTAAATGCCAAGTTCCTAAGCATGTTTTCACCAACTTCTCAAATATTATTTTACTCTTCTTTGATTAAGAGTACCTTCAGAATCAAATATTCTGAAGGTGCTCTTCTATAATTTTGAATTAGTACATCATAGAAAGAGTTGATCTCTCTTCATATTATTGAGAAATGAAGAGGTTGTTGCTATCTGCCAACAAATGGCGACAACCTGGGCGAACCAGTTATCTCTGCTTATACAAAATGATAAAAATGAAATCTTAAAACCTGTTAAAAACAATCAAAAATTCCTTATCCACATCAAACCATTATTTATTCATATCCATAAGTATAACTCAGAAATATTCCATCTTTTGAAACATAAACTTGATTAGGGATAAACTTACAAATATCTTAGTCGAAACAAAGTACTTCTTAGTAAGGATAACCTATACCATCAACATAGAGTATAGAAACTTGCTCCTCTGAAAACTTTCTAGAATCTGTTCCATAGCATAATAAGTTTCTTTTTGTTTGCTTTTGCTTTTCTTTCTTTTTTTAAACAATAATTCTGCCTGAAGACTACTATTTGGGTATGGTATCCCAATGTGATAATATCATTCACGAGAGCTGTCTGAAATAAGCAAGCGGGCTCGTGATGAGACCTCTTGTCTTTTAATTTTTTAAATCAAAGGCCATCACCCTGGTGATCAGAAATGAAGTTATTTCAGACAACACTGATGATCATGATTAGGCCGGCTCGTGATGAGACCTCCTATTCTTCAGTCAAAAGTTATGTTTTTATTGAAATTTCATCTTTTAAATTTCATAAAATGAGAAATCATTACCCAGCATGGTGACCAAACGGTAATGTCAGTCATTAATATCACTAGAAAATGAATAAGCTGGCTCGTGATGAGACCCCTTATCTCTTGGTTTTAAAAACCAAAAGCCATTACTAGGTTCCTAATAATGTCATACCAGTGATATTTGTGATTCTGATCGGACCGGCTCATTACTGAGACCTTCCGTCTCTCACTTTAGCTTTTTATTGACTGGAACAAATGCTAGATAGTTCTCAGATGATAAAAAAATTTCTAAGACTGATGATAGAGGTCTGTAGAGTTTTTCAAAAGTACAAGCTTCGAAGAAGACATTTTAATAAGCTTTCCCCATTTTTAAGAAGATAACAAGATGAAGAATAATACGAGGAACACTTATAAATGAAAACAATGAAGGTCTTTTGCAGATTTTAAGAAATTTTGATCACCCTGAACAAATTTTTAAAAGATTTCAGTCTAATATCATAATTTTTCAGACTGATGAGCAAACTGATTTTATTTATTTACATTAATTACAACTGCTAATAACAGATTTCTGACTGACTGACTGGTTATATACAAAAATTTTAACAATCTGAAATATTTGACTTTGACAAAAAACTGATTAACATAATAGTATGATAGTTTATATACAGAAAGATAAATTTATTTACAAACAGCAAGTAAATTATATACATTTTAGACAAAGAAAATATTAACAGAAATATTTTTTTCAGAATCGG
The DNA here is from genome assembly GCA_001517045.1 of Pseudotsuga menziesii. Taxonomy (NCBI): domain Eukaryota; kingdom Viridiplantae; phylum Streptophyta; class Pinopsida; order Pinales; family Pinaceae; genus Pseudotsuga; species Pseudotsuga menziesii. The sequence continues at coordinate 61,466 of LPNX011218748.1, forward strand.
TCCATTCACAGGGAATGTTTCAGACTGTCCTTCAAGTGTTTGCAATCGAAAGGTACTTGGGCCTATTTTTTCAGAAATAACAAAGGGACCTAACCACAGTTTCTGAAAATTAGTATGATCTCCCTTTTCTTCATGAGCTTTATCCCATTTTAAAACTAGGTCTCCCACCTGAAATTCTCGACTAGAGCTGAAAGATTGGTCAAACCATGATTTCACAATCTGTTGATGTTTTGCAAAGTGTTGTTTTGACTTTTCTCTTTCTTCCTCCAATTTCAGCAAAGTATTAATTCTTTTTTCCATTGCCGGGCACTCTTCTTCTTGAACAGACTGAGCTAACTGTAACGAAGGTAAGAACAAATTTGGTGGTAAAATAGCTTCAGTTCCATATACTAAGAAAAATGGTGAGTTACCTATCGCAGCCTTAGGAGTTACCCTGTCTGCCCAAAGGGCATTAACCAATTCTGTATGCCAGTTACGATGGTGAACTGAAATAGTTCTTTTGAGAATTTTCAATAAATTTTTATTTGTTGATTCAGCTAGACCATTCCCATGAGGATGATAGCTAGCTGAATATCTGATTCTTATTCCTTTCTCTAAAGCAAACTGAGTTAACTCGATTGATGAAAAATATGAAGCATTATCAAAGACAAGGGAATCGGGAATACTAAATCTTGTTATGATAAAGAATTCTAAAAATAGTATAACCTGATTGGTATTTACAGCTTTCAATGGTGCAGCTTCAGCCCAATGTGTGAAATAATCGGTCGCAGTTATTATATATTTATGTTGCATAGATGAAGGAGGATTTATTGGACCTACTATATCAATACCCCATTGCTGAAAAGATCTTTTAGCTGAAACAGGTTGTAAAGGAAAAGTAGGTTTTTTAACCCTTCCCGCAGCGAGTTGACAGTCTTGGCACTTTCTAACAAAGGTATAGGAATCTCGAAATAGGGTGGGCCAGTAATAACCAGCCCTGAGAATTTTATGCACAGTGGTCTCTCCACCAAAATGACCTCTCGCTAGTCCAGAATGTAATTCTTTCATAATTACTTCTGTTTCATCTTTATCTAGACATCAAAGGTATACTCCGTCCGAATTTCTCCGAAAGAGGATGTTATCTATTAATAAATAAGGGGCAGAATTCAGTCTGAGTGCTCTTTTCTTCTTTGGTTCTAAGTAATCAGGAGCAGCTCCTGTTTCTAATAGTATCTGTAAGTCTGTGTACCAGGAATCTTGAGGTGGTGGGTAAAAATAGATTTCCTTAGTAAGTAAAGCCTCATCAATAACAGTTTCATCTTTATCACTAGGTAAATGAGCCGCTTCAGCCGCTAATTTACATAACCCTTGGCCTTTGACTATCGTTGAGGGTTTAATTTCTAAGTCATATTCTTGCAGAGCTGTCATCTAAGGAGCCCTTTTTTCACCTAAGTCTTTCTGTACCAACAAGTTTCTGACTGAGGAATAAGGGACGATTATTTTCGTTTTAGATTTTAGTAAGTAGGGACAAAAATGTTTAACAGCTTTAAAAACAGCAAAGGCTTGTTTATCGACTTCATGATAATTAAGTTCAGCACCTTTGAAGTTGGAACTCATGAAAGAAATAGGGACTTCGTTATTCTGCTGATTTAATTGAGTTAAAACAACTGCGTATGAAATATCAGAAGCAAAGGTATACAATATGAAATCTTTATTAAAATCTGGACTTAGAAGGCTAGGAGCTTCTGAGATGGCTTCTAAAATTTTCTGAAATGATTCCTTTTCGGTTTGTCCCCAATTAAAAACAGCATCTTTCTTAATCATTTTCTGCAAAGGACGTATGATCTCAGAGAAACTGGGAATGAATCTCCTAACAAAATTTATTTTACCAAGAAATGACTGCATTGCTTTCTTGCTAGAAGGATAGGTTATCTTTGAAATGTCTTGGGTTCTTTCAGGGTCAATCATGATTTTGTGCTTTGAAACCACGCATCCTAACAGGATACCTTCTGAAACAGCAAATATTGTCTTTTTAGGGTTTAAGGATATTCCAAATTTTCTACATCATTCAAATATTTTTCTAAGATGATTAAGATGATCAAGTCGATGTTTAGAATATACAGTAACGTCATCCAAATAGACAACGACTGAATGACTGGTTAAGCCTCTAAAAGCAATATCCATTGCTCGTTGAAAGGTTGCTCCCGCATTGATTAACCCGAAGGGCATCTTGCAGTAGGCATATGTTCCCCATGCAGTTCTAAAAGCAGTTTTCAATTGATCTTCCGGGGAAACCATTATTTGGTTATATCCTGAGAAACCATCAAGGAGAGACAGTATCTCAGACCCCGGCACTTTTTGAAGAATTTGTTCCATGGGAGGAATAGGGTAATTATCTTTTTTAGAAGCTTTATTCAGATTTCTAAAATCTACACATAATCTAATATCTCCATTTTTTTTTTTCTAACGGGAACTATGTTTGCTACCCATTGTGTATGTCTGATGGGGAAAATAATCTTAGCAGCTAATAATTTATTGAGTTCCTTTTTGATTGTTGGTTCTAATGACGAATGATATTTCCTTAATATTTGTTGAAAATGTTTTTACTCTTGTTTAATTGGAATTATATGTTGCATGACTTGAGTGTTGAAGGTTTTCAAGTCCTCATATTTCCAAGCAAAGACATATTTAAATTCATTAAACAATTTTATAAAAGCTATTTTTTCCATAGGGTTGTAATCTATTCCAAGATTTATAGTTTGGGGATTTAATTCTGTTCCTAAATTGATAGTTTCATACCTCATTCGAGAACTGTTGGTTTTACAATTAGGAACAGACCTAAACTTATCCTACAGATCAAAGAACTTTTCTAATCTTAGTACTGAATTAGGGACTGATTTTACTTGTTCAAAAGCTTTTTCAACTGAACAAAAATCATTTATTACCGAAAAATCCCGCAAATTTTCGTCATGAGTGACTTCATCTATTACTGAATCTTTAAAAGTATCCTCTTTCATCAGAAAATTCAGTACCTGCACATCATTGTGAAATACACGCCGGTTAAAAATATTATCAGGTATGGAAGGTCTAAAAATCAATTCAACAGAAAAGAAATCTGGTGTAAGATTTTCCGACGGAATTAACTTTGATGCTACGTTTGCCAACAGATCTGCTTCTTGATTTTGACTTCTAGGGACAGAATTAATGTTAAATGCATCAAAATTTGAGATAAGGTTCCATACCTCTCTTTGGTAACTCTGTAAATGTTCAGATAAACAATGAATGGAGTTACGAACCTATCTAACAATGATCTCGGAGTCGTCATAAACAAGTAATTCTTTGATGCCCAAATCAATTGCCTTTTTCAAACCTTGTATTAAAGCTTCATATTCAACCGTGTTGTTTGTACAATTAAATTCCAATCTACAAGCTATACAAGTTTTATTTCCCTGAGGGTCTACCAGCAGACAACCAGCTCCTGCTCCTTCTTTAGATTTGGCACCATCAAAATATAAAGTCCAAATAGAACTATGTACAAGCACTTTACTTTCTATAATATTTACAATATTTATATTATCTACATCATTAATGGTTTCCTTGAGGAAAGATTTAGGAGAAATAGATGTCACATTACAAATTTCAGATTGCTGTTTATTTTCAGAAAGGGCAGAATTTTCAGCTTTGAAATTACCAAACCCTAATTCATACATGTAATTCCCCATAATGCTATCTGAAAATAAAACAGGTTCGCTAGGATCATGTAGTTCGGTAATAGTATGTTTCATATATCTTTCTCTATTTATCTTTATCTGATTTGACTTTCCATTCTTAGGTAACCACAATGTTGACCAATCAGTGGCAAAGAAACTGTTCAGCTGTTGAGACCAATCCCTACTTAAAAACAACCCATATGCATCTGGGATATCAGCAACAACAATATCTATAATTTGATAAACCGAAGGGTTACAAGCAATCCTGACTAAGATATCTTTCATTTCTCCTACAGCCTTTACATTTGTTCTATCCAACTAAGTTATTTGAGAATTTGATGGGACAAATTTTCCATTCAATTTCTTGCATACTGATAAAGGCATGACATTGGAGGATGCTCCAGAATCTACCATGCAGTTATGAACATTCCTATTGAAAATTTTAAAGGTAAGTAAGAATGGAGGTGTGGTTGATTTGGAATTCTTACCTATCAGTGAAGCTTTATCAGCTGCTGCTTTGCCTTTTTCAGTTATTGTTGGATCATTATTAGAACTATTTGCAACAACATTTTGTTTTGCATTAGGAATAATTGAACTTACTGCTGGATTTATAACATGACTATTAGGCATGGGGTAAATTTGAAGAAGATCGTACATACTGATGTTTGCACGAGTCTTCTTTAAATCTTTAATGATATCATATTGTAAATCTAATTTAGGAGCATTTTGAATAGTTTGGGTACCTTTGGTTGATTGAGTCTGCTTGCCGGATTGAATTTGTTTATTCGGTTGTGAGTTATTGTTGTCATTATTTGTAGTAGAGATTGAATCATCGGGAGTGTTTGCGAATGCCTTACTGTGAGTATTATATGCATGTTGTCCTGTAGGCAGATTTTTAGTCTCATGTTCCTTCACAAGACTATCCCAGAAATGACCGTTAACTTGTTGAGGTTCTTCTGATTCTTCATCATTTTCTGATTCGTCATCTTCTTTGTTTTCATTTATTTCTTGACTAGTAGGAGTCTCAGATAAAGATAGAACAGCTCGAATTGTATTAAAAATCTCTTCATTTGCAGCTATGTCAGGTGGTGTATTTTTATTGTTTGCATTAGGGTTTTGTCTAAATTGATTTCTGAAATAACCCCTAGAAGAAGAAGCTTCAGAATTGGTTTTCTTTAACCCTATAACTTCATTGGTTAATGTTCGGATAGCGTTTTGTAGCAGTTCTACATCAAAATCTTTATCTTTATCAGAATTGGGTTTTTCCGTCTTCCTACGAGAAAAAGAGTTAGATTTCCCACTTCTTTCTGGCTCATAGGACATAGAATCTTTCTCAACTTTAATGGCTTCCTCAAATGTTTCTATTAATGTTGTTTTCCCAGCTCACTTCATGAACATCCCGGAATATTTAGGTAAGGCTGATGTATAATTTTCAATAATTATGTCTTTCGGAGGTTGAGAGGCAATAGGGATTTTATTTTTTAATGTCAGAAACCTTTGGTTGAAATCTTTAATTCTTTCTTTAGGTTCCATTTTATTCTAGATAATTCTAGGGCTAAAAGAGCGGGTGTTTTATCTTCCCCGAATTTATCTAGAAAGGCTTTATTAAATTCCCCCCAATTTGTAATGGATCCTTGTACTAATGAAAAGTACCAGGTAGAAGCTCTTCCTTCAAAAGTTAGAGGAAACAATCGAAAAACTACATCTCCATGCTGAACGTTCAAAGTTTGAACAACCAACATAAATTTGTCCACATGTACCTCTACAAGTTCTTTGTCATCTGGGTTAAACTTGGGGAGGAGTTTATCTGAGTGTTTAGGCAAAGGATGTTGTATTCCAGGGACTACTACAGCAGCTGTCCTTAACCAAGGAAGTTGAGGATTTGGTGGATTGGGTGGAGGATTGCCTCCTCCTCCTACAGGTACATTTCCTGCCATTGGACTTCCCTCAGAGCTTGAGGAACTTCCTGAATCAGAAAGTCGTGGACTATCAGGTGGTGACTTAGGAGAAGGTGGCTGACCAGAACCACTTCCTACAATTAATCTTCTAGCAGTATGTGTTTGAGTATTCTGTCTTTGATTTCTTTCAACCTGATGGTGGGGAGTACTACCAGTTATCTCCAAATCTTGTGTAACTATGGTCAATTGTGGATTATGTCGCTGTTGTCTAGGTAGACCATAATCTATTGGAGAAATACCAAGCTGATTAGCGTATGCTCTAGTAAGAATATGTCTTGATTCTTCAAGAGTTTGAGCACTTTGTGCAGGAGTAAAGGGAGAGGTAACAGGATCACGTTCAAGGATATTCCTAACAGTTTCTATAAACGGTGATCTACTGACTTCTGAGGATTGTTGGCTGGTTGGAAATGTTTCATTAGTTTCACCTGCCATTACTTATTAACAGGCCCTCCTTCTAGCGCCATTTGTTGGCCTGTTTTTCTGAACTAGGCCAATAAGGAGGTTATGTCCACACAATCAGCTTAAAGCAGCGTCTGGTGTGTTTGATTTAACAAAACCTCGCAGGTTGTGGTCCTGCTACCAGCTGGTTTTCTCTTAAGGAGAAATTAAAACCAGCAAAATCTAACCTATTCTAATGTTATTCCTACCTAACTGAATCCTATAATTAGTTTTAACTATCTATACTTATCTAGGTTTGCTTTCTTAAGGAAAGACTCTGATTTTTAAAAGAGTTTTCTGAATATAAAAGTATACAAAAATTCTATAAATTGATTTAACAACTATTAACTAAATATATCAAAATAAAACTTAATCTAGACTATTCTATTTATTCTATTTCCTATCTCAGCTGAGAGCATGTCAAAAGACTAGATTAACTATTAATTAATGAAAGATGAACAGAAAAACCAACAGCACAATTTAAATAAAAATATTTAAATCATGAATAATAAGTCATTTTGCTATATAATAATAGAACCGAAAAAAATGACTGAAAACAAACAGTTATTTTAACTTTTCGAAATTAATTAATAATTAATTATCCATACAACTATCTGAACTTATAGATAATGTCTACTAGAAACTCATTGTCAAAATACAAGTGATATTTTAAATAGACAGAAGAGTATATTATTACAGCTTAAGTTTATAGTAAACAGACTAATAAACAAAATCGTAACAATATCTTTGTTCAAAATGCGATATCGAATTGATAAAGTGCAAATTATATAATCAAACACACATATATAAAAGCATAATGTGTTAATCTTAAAATAGAAGATAAGATGGTGAAAAATATGTATAATATATCCAAAAAATAAATACCAGTAATGGCATCAGTCTGTAGATGTCCAGTTGTATTCAAATCCAAAGTTTCAACTTCAGGAATGAAATGACACCAACAAAACAATATACTTCCAGTATGTTCTCCTCACAACACTCCATCCACTTGTTCATCAAAATCTCTACCTTATATAACAATATGATTCAGTTTTCCCTATTAATGTTGCATGCAACATTATAGGGTTCATCTAACTAAAAAGAGAATCTAATCTTTTATATCACACCTGTCACTATAAACAGAAAACGACTAGCCTGAGTCCAGGTACTTTGGAAGATTCTTGTTCATTGTTGAAACTCCAGCTCGTAATAAACAGCCACATTTCCATGCCAACGTATTAACCTCGTCCTGAAATTCTGTAGAGGAATGATGATAAAACCATCTGCATTCAATCAACGAAGTATCTCATTAAAGCTGATTATAATAAATTTAACAAAATAAACTAAGATTTTTAATGCATGCCTGTAAAATCTGTGATTTTACAGGCATGTATTATAAGAAAATATTTCATTACCTGTTAGTCAGCAATACGATCCATGTACTTTGAAAAGGAAAGGAAAATAACCATCATGTTTTACTTTGAAGAGTGACTAGTCTTCGTGCTTCAGTCAACTTGGCCTTTAATCTGATGATCTTTATGTTTTGTTTTTCAATCTTTTCAAGTAGGTGTTGGTTTGTATTGATTACTGATCTCTTCGCTTTTTTGTACTCATTCTTTTTAGCATTTATCTCTTTCCATCTGTTGATCCAATCCAGCAATTCTTTTCTAAACGTTCTATTTTCCTCCTCTAGTAATGCTGTACTGGATAGGCAATGCCTGAGTTTATCTTTTAATTTTGTAATTTTATCCTGGTATGCATTATTTAGTATATGATGTAGAGTCTCTTCTTCATTGGCTACCAGAGGAGAATGAGGACTGTCATAATGTTGACTAGATGATAGTTCAGGATCTGCAATGTCTGTGTCTATACCTGGCTGAGTACCCTCGGCCTTGTCTGATTTTGCATCGATACCCCTTACGAAATTAGGTTTATTCTCATGATTTGTATCAGGAATAGATGATGGGATGTCATCTTCAATATTGACAACTGTAGGCTGAGAAGCCTGTTGATTAACTATAGGACCCGAAATCGTATGGGTACTGTACATGCTCCTCGTAACCCTTCTTGAAAACGATAGGTTTTCAAAACCAAACCCTTCCTTATCACAACAAATCTGAGCAAGATGATCTAATCTACGCATAGATTCTATGCTATATTCATCAGGTTTATTTGTTTCAAATATATTTTTACATTCAAAATCATTATCAGTTTTACTTTTGGTTAATCTTTCTTCTATTTCTGCAGGGGTGCTATCACTTTTACCAGATAAGGGTTGATCCAAGACTTTTTTAGAGTCGCAAGGAACTGTATTCCTGACAGTATCATTACTAATCCCATCGTTTATACTGACTTCCCTGAACCCTTTTACCTCTGATACAGTTTCAGAAGTATTATTCACCTCAGATTTTATGGCTTTTCCTTTCTTACGAATTCGTGGGGAGGGATTCAGCCAGTATTGCGTTGGCCCCAACTGACAGTCGGTTAAAAAACTATCCCGTGACTTGCCATTTGCATATAATTGATATTGCAATATAACTTTGATTAACCCATGGTGGAAAAGACTTCTATCAGGGTTACTAAAACTTCTAACTGCCTGAGACATATTTTTAATCTTTGCAACAAATAGAATGGCAAATTGAGCTTACAACCTTGTAACGCTAACAGCAATCTTAAATGGTAATAGTGCAAATGGGAGAAACGTCCGTCACAGTACACGTACCTTACCAATATCTCGTAGTAAACTCTCCATTCGGGCTTCAAAAACCTAATAGGACACCTACTTTCATCTTGGTATCCTCCGGCAAAGGCAGCAACAGAGATAAACACCTCTTCTTATTTACCTTGCTACCCTTAAACCAGCGTTCTCCCACCTGTGGTAGCTGTGTCACTGCTGCTATTTCGTCTTCACTGATAACAAACTAAAAAGCCCCTATCAGCACTTTGTCGTCCTTCAAATTCATGGCAAACATTTTAGTTACTTCGGCATGATGGCCATCCAAACTTCTAAAGAATTGTCCCCACCCAATTTTCTCGAAACACAGAGCTACCTCCTCGTTGGCCTCTATAAGTTCAGAACCAGAGATTTCATAACGGTTCAAAGGAGCCAATCTAGTTTCCTCCACACTCTCTTGACTTCGAACTGAAATGAATGGAGAGGTGAACAAGGAGGGAATAGGTACCCAAACGAATGACATGAGGTGCAGATTTCGCATGCTTTGGATCTGACGGATATGAGATCTTTGAACTTGCTATTTTTAGCCGAACCCTTAACAATGATGAGTGCTGCAACTTAACGTTATAGCATGATGTTGCAGGTTTATCCATGATTTTAGCCATGACTAATAGTGATAATCAACCAAATTGGCGAACTAGAGATCTTGTGATTGACAGATCAAGATTTCAAACATTGATTACAGATAGCAATCATAATGAACTGGTACATCGACGTAAATTGGAAATGACTATCAACATTTAACCCTGTTAATACGATGCATTCATATTTTAACAGCTGTCGATTTATCAAGAGGTACAAGACACGTTTTATGCCAACTCATTGATCCAAGTGACAATCGTTTATCAACTGGACACATGGCTCCTCGTAAACTTAGTCAATTAAGCCTTCTTCTTGTTTAATCATGATAAGTGGTGACATACAAGGTAATATAGTGATGAAATCACATATTCTAATGTTAGCATGGCTTGATTTATATCCATGCTACGTAAATACAAAGACTTAGTTTTTAAACCTTTCAAACATCCTATTCGATGAATATCCAATATTAGATTGATAGGATATTAAATGATTAAACTATTATATGTGAAAAATTCCTATAAAAATCACTTATTCATTAACTATAATATTTACAAAAAACTTGTAGTAAGGTATTACATGGAATATAAACTTTTTAAAAGTCATCTTTAGTTCTTAGGACTATTAATACCTTACCCTTATCAAGGTTTTAAACAAACACAAAATGTGTTTTATTGATTTTCTCTTGGCATACTATTTCAAATTCCTTAAGTCACATAAATTTATTTTAATGATTGAAGTAATTGCATGAAAATTTATGAAACTAACTGACAGTTGTTAAATGCCAAGTTCCTAAGCATGTTTTCACCAACTTCTCAAATATTATTTTACTCTTCTTTGATTAAGAGTACCTTCAGAATCAAAGATTCTGAAGGTGCTCTTCTATAATTTTGAATTAGTACATCATAGAAAGAGTTGATCTCTCTTCATCTTATTGAGAAATGAAGAGGTTGTTGCTAGCTGCCAACAAGACATTAGAGCCATTAAGAAGAGAATAAATTGAGATTATGAAAAATAATTAGTATTTGTGCAAGCAAATGACCTGAATTCCAAGTTTGCTATGGTTTAAGAAATCTCTATGTCCATAGAGTGTGAGCACTGAAAGTGTTTTTTTACTAGGGGGATTGACAACTAGGGATGGGGATGGTACTCCCATGACATGGGGTCCATTGATCCAATATTGATATCACTATACCCCTAGGTGCATCCACAGGGCGCGAACCATGGAGAAATTGTAATTTTAGGGGGATTTGAACACGATACCTTCCATTTATAACCATTTACAAAATTTCAACTTTACCACTTGCTCTGCCCCCCATAGGAAGTGTGAGCACTAAAAGTTTTGAGACGGGAGAACTAGAAACATTTATTTTTGGCTGGAGGACTTCTTATGTGTTTTGAACCAAGAAAAGACTGGTAAAAGTGAAGTCTTGGGAAACTAGGTACCGAAGTTATAGACTTATTGAGTTTTTTTTCTGAGTACTTGTATAGTATAAGGTGGGAATTTGGATGGGTGTATATGTTGGGTATTGAAGACAGTTAGGTAGTAGAGACATAGATTCCCTGAGTTTTTTTTTTCTTGAGTACTTGTATAGTGCAAGGTGGGAACTTGGATGGGTGTATCAAATGGGTACTAAATACAACTAGGTACCAGAGATATAGATTCCCTGAGTTTTTTTTTTCATGAGTACTTGTATAGTGCAAGGTTGGAACTTGGATGGGTGTATCTACTGGGTACTAAAGACCAAAAATTGAAACTGAGATTTAATTTCCAAAGAGACATACCATCCTTATGTTGGGTAGGGTATACACACCATTATGAACACTATAATATGTTTTGGTTTGATAGAAATTCCAAATGAAGTAGAAGGCCTTCTACACATACACTCAAGAAGTACTTTTGAGAGTAAAATCTATGAAAGAAATAACCATGGGTGGTATGGAAGGTAAAGTTACAACAATTTGAGGAACAAGAAAAACCATACATGACTTAAGTGTTTGGTTTTGAAATTTATTTTGATTTGGATAAATGACATTTTATGTGTTATTGTAAATATGAATTGGAAATATCTATTTAGGATGAAGGAAGTAGTTGAAAGTGTTGAAAGAAAAATAGTCCAATTAAAATAAAATAAGGATATCATAAGATTTAACTATGAGATCAAAATATTAACCAATAGTATATGATGGAATGTCATTATGAAATAAATAAATCAATGTATGGTAACTTGGATACTTGGTTAGTTTGAATTTGATTATAACTTGTATAAAATGTACATATTTTATGATGATTAGTAAAGTTAAACTTTATTTAAAAAAATGGTTATGTTATGAAATTTTATATATGATTGTAACAGTAGGTTGTAATGCCTTGGGTTGTTCATCCAAAAAATACACATGTGATATATATAATAGGTTTAATCATATCCCGATGGGTTAGCTCAAGTGGTTGAGAAATGTGAGTTGTCAGCAGAATAACTTGAGGTCAAATCCCTAGGTGGCTATATATATATAAGGGCCTCACTTGATTCCTCCACCGGGTTAGGCTTTGTAATTAGAGCTGGAGGGGTAAGGACCTTTTCGGTCATCCCCCTATGAATTATTCCCATGTACATAACAACTTCTCTCTGAGGTTATGAATAGTATTTAAAAAATAAAAATAAAAATAGGTTGAATCAGAATATATGATATACCCAACTAAATACTTAAGATCCTAAGATGCTATACGAATTTTACAAGTAGGAAGGTACACAAGGATGAGGTGTAATTGTTCAAGAAAGATAATCTATTAGAGCATTCCCAAGAGATTAAGGGTGATGTTCTTGAATATAAGTAAAAAATAAATAAATAAAACAGAACACTTTATTTTATTTATTTATTGTACATACACAGATTTATTATAACTTGTAACTATGACAAGTGGATTCTTTTGTTTCAAACATGTATGGAATTATTAAATAAATTTGATGACAAACCATCATAGGAAGAATACAATGATGTAAGGTTTTTGTGATGAATTCATTCTATGTATATCATATCCCCAATTAAATAATTTCCAAATAACACTACTTTCAAATAATGTTCCACTAACCTACTAGTTCCCTAGGTTGAGATGGAGACATAAATTTTGTAATAAGAGGATATGGGACCCAAAAGGATTTTATTTTACTATATTCACATTTACATAGGTCACATAAATGATAAATGATAAGAAAATAAGGTGGCATGGGTTCATGAAGACACTTGGAAGCTTGTGGAGCCTTTGGATGACTAGATTCCCCACACACTTGGCATGATCTTCATCCAAATTCGAACACATGGGTAATGTAACGTTATTTTAGGGTGATGTGGTGTCAAATATTATATAATGAGCCAAGTAATTCTAATAGGTAAACTAGATTAACTCCCATGTAAGAGGAAGAGACTAGAAGACCAGGAATGCCACTTGAAGGAGATTCCATGCACTCTATGCCAACAAATTATGAAAGATTATATGACAAATATGACAAATTCAGACCTGATTGCATACATATGACAAATATTAAATGAAAGGGAAAAAATATCCACCAATAGGTTAAATTTGGGAGTTAGAGGAATCCATTCGAATTGGGGAAAGAATTGGAGCATGAAGAGGAAGGCAAGTGTCATGAGAGTTACTAAACCACTAAGATGAGTTGGAGGAATCCCATGGAGGGAAATTCGACCTTAGGAGGAATCATGAATTTAATAAAAGATGTCATCAGGAATGTGAATTTATTTGATCATTTTTTAACTGGACTTTGGCATTCTGGGGAGATTTTTCTCATCTATTGCACGGTGAGTGTTCACTCTCCCTGCTTGTGAACTAATTTCGAGGGAGTTGGATTCATTTACAAGTTGGTTAATGGAGGGGACATTAATACCTCCCATTGGAGATTAATTAAGGAGTTTTAGTTTCATTTTTAAGGTCCGCATAGTCAAATTCTCATCTATCTCCCTATTATGTCATTCCTTCTTCTCCATTCCCCCACACTCTCATGATGATGGAGCACTTGTTGGAGTGGTGCTTGCACTTTGATGAGGATATTTGATGCCAAATATTGAGTATGTGATTTATGTATTTGTACTCCTATATTCATATTCTCTGTAAGTCAAAATATTAGAAATCCATGTCTAAAAGGCTTGCATTGTTTTCCATGCTCTTGAATGACTAGTTTTCATGTGTTTGGCTTCCATTTTGGAAAGAGTTGTATATCGGATTTGTTTGAGAGATTTTATAAAATTTTGATGATTATGGGGCAGACATAACTGATTTATAACTCTGTATTTCATGACCATATTCTTTGTATCTCTAAATTCAAGAAACTCTGTTGTGAAAGGCTCGCATTCCCATGCTCTTGAATAACTAGTTTTCATGGATTTGGCTTCAATCTTGAAGTAGTCTTATATCATATTTGTATGAGGGATTTTCTATGAGTTTTATTATTTTTTGACAGCCATATATGATGTGTTACTCTTTAATTTCATGTCCCTATGCTCTGTCGGTCGAAATCCAAGAAATCCATATGTGAAACTCTTCCAATTACACGCTATTAAATCATTAGTTTTCATGTATTTAACTCCCATACTGAATGTGTTCTATACCAGAATTGTATGAAGGGATTCCTCTATTGTTTAGTACTTTTGTGAAATCAATTTTTATGTTGTATATGGTATCTATATGTCACATCCTTATCTAAACCTTTAACTCTACCTTTCATATGTCAAAATCGAGCTAGTTATGCAATTTCCCCATAAGCAATTTCCCTGAAAGTGGTCATGCGAATGTTGCACTTTATAATTAGTTTGGAGAGATCATAGACATGTTTAATTACATACCCTTATGTCTGATAACAATCCCAATACTCTGTTCACAAATTTGGGAGTATTGTACTTGATTTGGGAAGCCAATTTTACCTTCGCCCTTGGGGGAATTTGACCACAATTTCCTATGTAAATTGCATTGTTTCTCCCTAGCCCCAAACCAGTTTGCAGGAGATTAAATTCAGACAAAAATTGTTCATACTTCATTTGGGAATTTTCTAATACTCACCCTATCCTTTCATTTCAAATTTGATACCATTTAGAGTCAGTTGGACCCGCTCCAATCTTAACTAGTAAAGCTAAAAAATTGTCCAAAAAGTACTCTTTCCCAAATTTCCAAGTTGGGATATTACAATGTTGAAATTGTTATGATAGGTTGTCTCCTAAAGGAAGAAACAATGTGGAAAATGTTCTATTTTAAGGGGAAGAGGATGTAATATCCCAATTTTATCCCCAAGTTTATTTGATCAATTATTTGATATTTTAACTAACTATTGAAACATTTAAACACAATGAAAAATAAATAGTGTATAAGTAAGTTGATTTATTTTGATTTTTTTGTTGAAATAATAATTTATTTTAAAGATAATTCCTCCATAACTACTATTGTGAGGTGTCTTTCACAGATTAAGCCTAAACAATTTACTAATAGTACAAAACTCTCAAATAAAAGGAGAAAATTCTTGAGTTAAAGATGATTTTCCAAAAAGAACTAAGAAAGGGAAAGAAAAGAGATTTCTTCTAATTTACTATAAAAAAAGAGAGAAGGAAAGGCCACCAAGTTTATTTGTAGGAAGAAGGTTGGGTGAATATTAAATAACTACTTAATAACTAGACCCCTAGCGGAATTGGCTTGGCTAGGGGGTGATTGAGGAGTTGATGGAAATGAACTCCCATAGATCTACAGTTAGGTGGATCAGTCTCCTCAATTTGGTATGCGTGGGAATGCTTCAATTTCAACAAATAAATAGATTTATTGTATTTATTACTATAGATCTACAGTTAGGTAGATCAGTCTGCTCAATTTGGTATGCGTGGGAATACTTCAATTTCAACAAATAAATAGATTTATTGTATTTATTACTTTTGAAATCTAATGCAAATGAAATGAAATAATGTTTCTTAGATATTCGAATTAAACCAATCTATTTTTAGATTTCATTTGTTATTAAGATATTGTAGAAGTTAAACAAAGTTTTTATTATTTTTACTACGAAAACCAAATAATAGTTTATGGAACAAATATTTTATTATTGTGACAATGAAAACCAAACATAAACGAACAAACTTTTGGACATAGTTATTTTGGAAAACACATTAAAAATACTTATTATTTGAAGGACTACTTATAAAAATAAATAGTTAATAATGCGATTTTTATTAATATTAATGTCTATAAATATCCAGAATAATATCTAGAATAAGTAAACATCATTTTCTTGAAAAAGGATAGTCATAATTTTAGTTCTTTAAAATAAAGTAAATATTTTCTAAAAGAGGTGCATTTTGTATTTGTATGAAGAAAATGGTTTGAGATAAATAACTAAGTAACTAGATAATAATCACTCAAAATTAGTTGTAATTAAATGAAACTCCTCGTACTAAAAAATAGAGTTATGGGATTTTAAAAATTACTATAAAAAGAGAGAGAAAAAAAATTATTGTAGTTACAAGCTGGTATATTACATTCATTGTAAAATAATATACTCTCAGTGAGAAAAACATAATGAAAGAATGATATATTATGTTATAAATGTTAAGTTGATAAAAAAATACATTATGTGAAGTGGAACTCTTTTAGATTCAATAAAAAATCTAACATGATGAAATCTAACAAAGGAATCCACATTATGAGCTAGTTCTTGTTTAAGAATAACCCTCATTTGAGTTTGTTAATGATTCCTTTAAGATGCTAGTAGATGACCAACTCAATGAAGGGAATTCTAATCCAAAATATGAAGCATATCATGAATATGTTTAATATAATGTTTCCCAGCCCATCATTAGACATTGGGAAGAAATCAAGAACAAAAGACATAGAATAGATATTGGATATGATAAGGAAGTGACTTTTCATATTCTGTATTGTTCCAGAGAAATCTAGTTTCAAAGTTTTGAATTATTTCAATAAGATCCATTTTCATCTATTCTAGTTAAGCATTGGTTCCAATGTTATTATTGAATTGGCCACATAGATGATCAATGCTTTCATAACCATCATTTCCATTATTGTGGTAAGCATAATAATTCTTCAAATATATGTTCAACACTGAAGAAACCTACAAGATTAACAATTCAATATGGGTGGATCAATTCTTGGCAATGGTCATCAACAACCAAGAAGATATATCAATCATATAAAAGTATTCAGGTTTGAGTGATGGCACATCTTATAGTAGAAAGTATTCATGCTTCTCACTTTGTACATGATAGGGGGAATGTCATTGATTTACAATTAGGGTTCAAGTTTTGAAACCCTACCAATAAGATGTATTACTCAATAACCAGAATTTTGCACTATGGGAACAAGTGAGCCTGGGCCATAGATAGAATTAGATCCTTGAGCCATATCAAGAGAAAGAGTCAAATTGTATCTAGGATATATATATATATATATATATAGCCATGTTTCAGAGCATCCATTAGTTTGTGGTCATGACCTCCATTTAGTAGAAGAAATCATCTTATGTTGATCATTGGCCTTTGGTAATCCTAAACCACTATCTACCTAGTTTTTGGTTATCTTACAACCTCCATTTGGAAGAAGATGCAAAATTATTCCAACCATTGGTTTGTGGTCATCGTAAAACCACCATTTAGTATATGCCATCATATTTTTGCTAACCATTGGATTGCGGTGATCCTAAAACCACCACTTGGTTTGTGGTCATCCTAAAACCACCATTTAGTAGAAGACATCAACTTTGGCTACCCATTGGTTTGTGGGCATACTAAACCACCATCTTCCTAGTTATTGTTCATCCAAAACCACCTGTTGGTTTTTGGTGTTGGAGTCATTATCCAACCCACACATCATTATTTGGCCTAATTGGCCTAATTTACCACTTATCCTAAGTTATTGGCTCAAATATGTGACTGCATCATCAACTAGATCATCCTCCTTCAATCAGGGAGGCTAAATGTGTCTTCTCCTTCAATCGGGGAGACTAACTGAGCTTCCTCCTTCAATCAAGGAGAAATTATGGGTTTATCTGCATGACCTAAGATCCCCAATTCAGTTAATTGGTTGTTATTGCACCTACTTTAAGTTAAAGTGCAGTTGTAAAGGCTCCCCCATCATTATTTTTCCTATTTTTGGTAATTTCCAGTTAACAAGAGTGATTTAAGGCGCCTCCAACAACTTCTAATGACTCAGTTCAGCTTAGTTCAGTTGATCTCAGCTAACTGAATGCATACATGCACCCTCACCTACTGATTGACATGCAGTTGAGTTCTATTCAGTTAGACTTAGTATTTACTGCCTCCAATTCCGTTAGAGTCAATTATGGTTGTGATTAGTGGTTAACTGATGTGCCTAGTGTGGCTAACTAATAGCTAAGCCACTCTCATGTATGCAATTCAAATGACCTCCTTGGAATTCGAATTGGGTAGCTATTCATGCCATTATAACACATTGTATCATTGTTTTTTATTAATGATAACAATTATATAGTTGCAACTCCTAATTGCAGTGTTTTCATGTTATTTTTCTATGTAATTGATCCTTGAATCTTTTGTAAGATGTGTCTTGGTCCTCATATTACTGTGACTCAATTTTCATATGGTATCATAGCCACGAAGGAGCAAGTCTCTTCTTCTTCAACAGATTCCTTGATGGATTTATGATGCAATTTGAGCAAAAAGCTCAAAAATTCCATCTCTGCACCAGAAGCAGAGAGTTTACCACATAATTTCTAGGCAAAGGAATAGTTGATCAAGCTTGCTTGATTGACTAAGCCGGGTGTGAAGAAACTCCAAAATTACAGACTGCCCGACCTTACGGTTCCCTTTTTGTGTTTTTGCAGGTTTCTTACAGGGTTTTCACTGCATTCACTATAGCAACATCATGGCCTCTTTTGTGAATCTACTCACTCCTTTCAACTACCATCAATGGAAGGAGAACATGGAGATTCAGTTGTGCTCCAAAGGACTCTACAGAGTCACAATGGACACGAAGATAGAGTCGAATCATGTTGTTGAAAAAGAAAAATACTGGAATAAGCTTGATGAAGCACATATATTTCTGTACCTTTCAATTTCTAGAGATCTTCTCTTCCACATCACTGGATTGAAGACTCCCAAGGAGATTTGGGATCAACTTGCTACTATGTTTGATAAGCAAGATGACTTGAGGATCTATCAGTTGGAGAATGAGCTGATTTCTCTAAACTCGAGAAACTTTGAAACCATAAATGACTTCTTCACCAAGTTCAAGCACCTAGTGCTCTAGTTGAAGCAGTGTAAAGTTGAGAAGGAGGATGATCAACTCATCATTTCCATCCTTTCAAAAATTGGCCCAGATTACTCATTTTTTGTGTCCACCTTTCATACCGGGAAGATCCTAATCTGGAATTGGAATATGTCGACCCTCAATGCATTCCTTAAGTCTCTCATCAATGAGCATGACAAGCTTTTCCAAATGGGAATCATCAGAACTTCCAAGTACCAAGCTTTGTTTGCTGGAGGACCCAAAGCTACGAATCGAAAGGGGAAGAAAAAGAACCAAAATACTAAGTTTGATGCTCCCAAGCCAAAGGAGAAACCCCAGCAGCTGGATGAGCCCTAAGTCTCAAGAAAGAACAAGCACAAAGGAAAAGAAGGAAAATAAAAGATCAAATGTTCCTATTGCAGAGGGGGATTTCACCCTGAAAGCTCCTACATGAATTAACAACTTGATGCTATGACTCTTCTCCTTGAGAAGAATAATATCAATCTTCTTGAAGGTGCAAGGAAGAGAGAAAATAATGATTGGAACACACAACCCGAAAGAGGACATTCCCTCATGGCAAATGTTTCGAAGCCTAGAGCTCGACTCATTGAATCTGATGCTTCAAACCATATGGTGGAAATCAAAGAATCCTTTTCATCCCTGTACTCCGACATAAACATTCCCATCCACATGGGAGATGATTCTCAAATCATTTCAAAGGAAAAAGGGATTGTAAAACTTGAACATGGAAGCTTCTATGATGTTCTGTATGTGCCCTCCTCGGCTTCAAATTTGTTGAGTGTATATCAAATGACACACACAGCTTTTTCCAAGAGAGTAACTTTAAGCCCGAATGATGTTGAGATATCAGAAATTGCATCTAGAAAACTCATTGCAACAGTTATAGCGAATCATTCTGCTAAGACCCATGAGTTCTCCAATTTTGTGCTTGATGCAAATCCTACTGCTCTTCTGAATCATGGAAATGAGGTCAATTGGCTACAACATGAAAGGTTTGGACATCTAAAATTTAAATACTTGTAGCAAATTCAAAATCATTCCATGGTGGATGGCCTGTCTGCCATCAAAACCTCCAGTGGAGTTTGCAAAGGTTGCATTGTCGGGAAACCCCATGAGCACAAATTTGATCGGGGAAAGGCAAGCGGAGCATCATGTATTTTGGGGTTGATCCACTCTAATATCAGCGTTCCTATGCCTAAAACCTATATGAATGTTTAAAGGTAAGTTCTCACTTTCATCGATGACCTATCGAGATACACATGGGTCTATTTTCTCAAGAAAAAATTTGAAGTTCTGAAAAATTTATTGATTTTAAGGCTTCTGTTGAGAAATGCTTCTGGGAGCAAGATAAAGGCTCTCAGATGTGATAATGGAGGAGACTACATAAAATATGAGCTGCTGCAAATATGTGTTAAATATTGAATCAAGATGCAACACTCCATTCTCTACACACCCCAACAGAATGGTGTAGCGGAAAGGAAAAACCGAGCCCTAAAAGAGATGACCACCTGCATGCTTGAAGCTAAATATTTGGCTGCAAATATTTGGGTTGAAGCAATGAATTTTGATTCCTACATTCATAACAAGTTCCCTCATTTGATGGATTTGATAAGGCCAATGTTCTGTGTGTATGCTAGTTTAAAACTTTAACCTCCATGATCATGAAGGATATAGAATGGTTTTTTATCGATTCGTGATCTTGGATCAGTTTTGCATGCAATGGTGGGTCTTGATTGTCTATCAACCAGCTTGTAAAGAGGTTGATTCTGCAGTGTCTTGGAGGAGAAAGCAGGGTTTAGCTGGAATTCCATTAATTGATTGAACATAGGACATGGGTGCATTGACTGGTAAGCCTGGTGAGGGTGAGCTACAGCTGCTTCCCAGGTAGTTTCTGGCGGTGTCGTGTGGAGATTATGGTGGGGTTTTTGTAGGTGGACGGCCTTGGTATGATGGGTTTTTCGGATTTGCATGGGGATCTCTATGGATAGAGTGGTATTGACTGTTGATTTCCAGGGATTGCGGATTGGGGGCCAGTCCCTTTCTGATCCTGGGTTTTTTATTTCTGGGGTTTCTGTCCTGTCAGAGGAGATTTTGCTTGTTTGGTGCTAGGGTTTGGTGATCTGGCATTTTTGAGGGGCCGTCTGGGGTGGCATGGAGGAGGAGGTGGATTACACCTCAGATGGGGTTAGTGAAAGAGAATTTTTTGTTGGTGGAGCTGTTAATGCTGAGATGGTTTGGTCGGGAGTTTTATCTGGACCTGACATGTCAGGAAGGGGGCCAGAGGTCCTTTCTGGGCCCGAGGGTGAGCTGGGCATGGATGGGAATTTCATTGAACGACCTACTTCTGCCAGGGTTTCTTCTCTGGTAGCTTCTCTGGGGCTGGAGGGTTTAGAGGCAGATTTGGCGTCTTTTAGGTCCTTTGAAGGTTTGGATACTGACAGGCCCGACTTAGCTGGCATTCTGGGTCGGAATCTACAACCCCAACAAGGGTTTTACTCTAACTTCCCCTTATCTTCAGAAGATCAGCGTCTGGAGGGTTTCCATCCTTTGTCCGGGCTTGGAATATGGCGACCGGAACAGGGTAATGGTTTGGGTTCCTTTTCGGTCGGAAGTTTGGTTGGCTCGGAGGCTCTCCATGGCTATGACCTTGGACAAGGTTGTGGAGGACCGGAACTACCCAGGGCTCTTTTTTCCAGTGGTCAAGTTGCGTCTGCCCCGGGTGGTGGAGATATTTTACCAGAATCAGAATCACTGATAGATCCTCAAACAGGGGTTTCAGAGAAGGTTGTCCCACATAAAAAACTCCCTAAGACTGTTAAAGAACGGAAGAGAAAGGATAAGTTAGTGTTGAGGGTGGATGTTTCGATGGAGGAGTCAAAGGATTTCTCTCTTACAGCTGTGGTTGGTCATGTTCGGGGCAATAGGTTTGGTCGAGGTTTCCTTCAGCGTTGGGCGGCTGAGCAATGGAAGAATCTGGTGTCATCAGCCCCTGAAATCTGGGTTTTGACGAAAGGATGGTTTTCCTTCATTCTAAAAAACAAAGGGGAGGTAGATGCAGTGTTAAGTCGAAAATGGTCAATGCTGGGAGTCCCTATTGTTCTGAAAAACTGGTCCCCCTTTTTCGACTCAAAAACAGAAAAAATTGATAAAGAACCACTGTGGGTGAAGCTTCCAGGGTTCCCCATGAATTTGTGGAATGAAACTCGGTTTGCCGAGATTGGGAATTATCTTGGTGAATATGTCTGTTCGGATTATTCCCATCATGAGACTGGCAAGTACACGGTGGCTAAGATTATGGTAAAAATCGACCTTCGGCTAGGGCTCTCTGCTGAGATAAATGCTCAATCCAAGAATGGGGACTTTGTTCAAATTCTGGATTATGTGGGGGTGTCGTTTAGGTGTCACCATTGCCACGTTCATGGTCATCTGGTAGCCAGTTTCCCTTTACCGTTTCGGGCTAGTAAGCCATTGAACGATGAAGTCGCTGAAGGAAGAACAGATCCTATGTCAAAGGTGGTTTCTCCGGAGGCGGTGGATGAAGGTGGTGGGCATGTTATTGATAGGGGGGTGCCCTCTGATATTGTGGTACCATCTGACATCAGTGGGTTGAATGGATCAAAGGTAAATTTGCCACCTTTGGTGCACAATGGAAAGGAGATTCCTGGGAGTGCGGATCCAGTTGCTGAGAGGGCTTCGTTGTGTACCCTGACTCCAACAAACCAGGACACCACCAGAAAGCTACAGGAGCAGTCCATTATTCGACGGGGTTCATCTACGAATTCCTCGGCCAGTCCAGTCATACAAGTTTCGGTAGCTCCTTGTCTGTTGCCAGAAGTGGATAGTGTTTTCACGCCGTCCATTGTATCAACCAATCATTCTACTAGCTCTGAGGGCCGAAGTATCTGATATGCCCTTAGAAGTAGGGAGATTACAGTAGAAGGAATGGGGGGGAAGGGACTTCCTGTCTTGGCTAATGGTGTTGGGGGGAAAGGTCGGGGTAGAAAATCACTTTTGTCTAAAGCTCAAGATCGGGCTAAAGTGGATGTAGTGATGGGCAAACAATCTTCAATTGAGTGGGCACTTAGAGCAGTGAAAGCCCAGGAAGGGGGTTCCACATGATTATTTTGTCCTTCAATTGTCGTGGGTTGGCGAGTCCCATTAAAAAATCGTCGCTAAGGAGGTTGGTGGATTTAAATCAACCGGATATATTACTGTTGCAAGAAAATTTGGGTGGTAGTGAGGATGTAGTTCGGACTTTAGAATCTCTGCTTCCTGGATGGAATTTTGTTGGAGTGGATGCTCGGGGGCGCTCTGGAGGGCTAGCCTCGGGGTGGAAGGTGAAGAGTTGTAGGTGTGCTAGTTCGTGGGGAATCTCTTCTGGTGTTGGTTTGGAAGTTTGGGATGCTGATATTGGTAGGATGTTCACGGTTCTCAATATCTACGGGCCCTATTTAAATAGGGTTGGATTCTGGGACTCCTTGTTAAGTATGGAACTTTTTGAAGGAAGGGAGGTGGTTTTGGGTGGGGATTTCAACCTTACTCTGGGGTCTTCTGAAATGTGGGGGCCTCGAGCTGTTATGGATTCATTAGCAAAAATTTTCATTCATGCCTTTGCCAGGAAGGATCTTCTTGACATTATACCACCCAAGTTAACCCCAACTTGGAGGAATAAGAGAGCGGGGGATCAAAGGGTGGCAAAAAGACTGGATAGATTTTTGGTGGCCGAAGTGTTGGCTCTGGGGGTTGATGTTGTCAGGCAGTGGGTAGGGTCAGGTAGGATTTCTGACCACTTCCCCATCTTTCTGGATTTAAGAGGTAGAAGGAAAAAACCTCCAAGCCCTTTCAAATTCAATCCTAGCTGGCTGAAGGAGGAGGATTTTCTTAAGTTGGTTAAGGATCAGTGGGTCCATCATCCACAAGATTCTCAGGAGCATGCGGGTGTTCACTTTCATCATAATCTTAAGCGAATTAAAGAGGTCACTATTTCCTGGGCTCATGAAAAAAGGGTGAAAGATGATCAAACTCTGCGGGATGCTGAGTTGAATATTGATAGGATTCTTAATAGTTAGGGAATGGGTTATCTGGATGACCAACAAAAAGGAGAGCTGATGGAGTGGGAAAATGAAGGAATGTGTTTCTTTGTGAGAGAGAAGAGATGTGGAGGATGAAAAGTAGGGCGATTTGGCTTCATTGCGGTGATGAGAACTCAAAATTTTTTCAAGCCTATGCTAAGGGGAGAAAATTCACAAACTCCATTTGGGAATTATCTTCAGTCGAAGGGGAACAGGTCTCCAGCTTTGATGGATTGGCGGAGTTGGGTGTTACACATTTTGGAGATTTATTCACTGCACAACTTGGGGCCTCCATTGCGGAGGTTATTCGGGTGGCTTAGCTTTTCCCTCTTTTTGTGGGGGAGGAAGATAATAGACTGTTGATGGAGGAGGTGTCGCAGATTGAACTCTCACTGATAATGCATTCCTTTCAAAAAGATAAAAGCCCGGGGCCTGATGGCTGGCCTATAGAATTCTTCTTAGGATTCTATGACTTCTTCGGGGAGGAATTATTGAATGTGGTTGAAGAATCGCGCAATGCTGGGTTTGTCCATGGCCCCTACAACTCCACCTTTGTATCTATAAGATCATCTCTAAGGTTATTGCGAAGAGACTCAAGAATATTTTGTCTCAGCATATATCTAGTGAGCAATTTGGTTTCTTGGAAGGCCGTCAAATTCATGAGGCCATTGGAGTTTCCTAGGAAGGTTTACACACTCTGAAAGTGCAGAAACAGAAGGGTTCCATGATTAAGATTGATCTCTCAAAAGCATATGATAGGGTTAGTTAGCTCTATCTCCGGATGCTTCTAACTCACCTAGGGTTCTGCTACGAATTTATAAGATGGATTATGGCCTGCATCACTACGGTGAGCTTTGTTGTACTGATCAATGGTTCTGCTAGTCCTTTCTTCCAAGCAGGAAGGGGTCTACGTCAGGGATTCCCCCTCTCTGCATTGTTGTTTCTCCTTGTTGTTGAAGGACTCAGTCGTTTTATTCTGAATGCAAAAGCTGATGGCTCCTTTCGAGGCATATCCATTTCACGGGTATTGTTTATTACACATCTTCTTTTTGTTGATGACATATTGATATTTTGTGATGGCACGAGACAGGATATTGATAAGGTGGTTGAAGGTCTCAATTTAGTGCAAGTTGCAGCGGGTATGTTAGTGAATATTGACAAATCTACAATCACATGCTCAAATTTAACCGAGCAGGAGATACTAAGATTGGCAAACAGACTGCCTTACAGGACATTGGATATTGATGATGGTTTAAAGTACCTTGGTTTTTACTTGAAACCGAATGTTTATTTGAAGGTTGATTGGCGCTGGTTATTAGCAAAATTAGAAAAGTGTCTTCATGGATGGAGTCATAAATGGCTTTCTCGGGAAGGAAGGCTGGTACTGGTTAAATCAGTTCTGGAAGCAATACCGGTCTATTGGATGTCTCTAGCTTGGATCCCCAAAGGAGTTTTGGAGCAGATCTGAAGGTTGTGTTTTTCCTTTCTTTGGAAGGGTAAGAGTGATAATAGAGCAATGGTATGGGTCAGATGGGAAAAAATTGCTGTTCCAAAAGCACTGGGAGGATGGGGGTTAAAGAATATCTTTCTGTTTGCAAAATCTTTGGGGGCCAAAGTGTCTTGGCGACTTATTCATACACAAAGTCTTTGGACAAGAGTGTTATATCATAAATATATTGCCCCTCTCACTCTTCTTGAATGGATAAGGCTGGGCAACAAGTCTAGGGAAAATTGCTCTGTGGTCTGGAAAGCAGTGGTGCAGCATTTTAATTTGGTAGGTTCTGGATTAGTGTGGAGGATAGGCAATGGGCGACTCATTCGTATTGGGATGGACCCTTGGGTTGGCTGTAGGGGAGATCATGTCCTTCCTGAGTTTTTGCGGAATATTTTGGCAACTAGAGGCTGTCATTTTCTGGCTGATGTAGAGGATCCTGGATCATCTACTCTTTGGCATCAGCGGTGGATTTCAGCACAGCGTTTTGATATTCCTGATGAGTTGCAGGGAGATTGGGAGGATTTTCTGCGAATTTTAAGACATTCGAATATTCGACTGACCAATAGGGTTGATGAACTAATATAGGATCATCATCCCTCTGGATTATACTCCCCAAAAAATGGATATATCCAGCTGAATGTGGAAGCTCATAACAGGGAATTGGTGTGGTGGTGGAAAATTCTGTGGAAATTAAAGTGTCCGGGTAAAGCAAAATTATTTTTCTGGGCTATTCTGGAAAATAAGGCTCCAACCTGGGATATTCTGCAAAAACGTTTTCTCCAGGGTCCGAGGTTCTGTTCCCTATGTAGGGATGCGGAGGAGACCATTTCTCATCTTTTTGTTCACTATCGGTTTTCTCAGGAAGTTTGGGCTGATATTTGCAAATATCTGGATTACAATGTAAGGTGGCAGGGAGAGAGCGTCCTTGAAGCGTTCCATTTTTGGTGGTCGGATCAAAAGGCCTCTTCCATCCGGGATTTCCCTTGTATTTTCGCCTGGGGTATTTGGATCACCAAAAATAAGATCATATTTCATGATTGCAGGGTTCCGATGGAGACCGTAGTGGCACAAGCTGTGGCAATTATACAGCACTTCAAGGAACCTGTAAAAGTGATTAAATTTCGACCTGTGCGAGAGGAACAGATTGACATATCTAGGCCGTGGGCTTATTTTGATGGGGCTTCACAATACCATCAATCATTGTGTGGAGGAGGGGGAGTCCTTTTCAAGTCTGAGTTCCATTATTTTCATATTGTGGCTGGTTTGGGGAGGGGTTCCAATAACTATGCTGAACTTATGTCTCTTAGGCTGTTGATGTTATTTGCACTAGAACAAGGATGTCTATCATTACAGATATTTGGCGACTCCATGTTAGTTATCGACTGGGAAAAGGAGATAAAACAATGTCATGTGATGGTTCTTTTACCAATTCTGGAGGAGGTGATCCGGTTAAAGCAGTCTTTTAATCAAATTACATTTTCTCATGTCTTCAGGGAGAGAAATGTGATGGCCGATCAGCTTTCCAAAGAAGCGACGCAGCAACATTTGGAATTTGGCACTTGGAGGATTACTATACACTCACCAGAGGGCTCCTACAGTTATTATCACAGACCATTTCATGAAGGTTTTGAGGCACAGAATTGAGCCATTGCTCAGATTTTGATTGACCAGTGATGGTTTTACTTTTCTTATTCTGTTACAGTACTTGTTTATATATATATGCGGGTTGTATGGTCAGCAGTATTATTTCTTTTGTTTTGTTCATTATGGGACATTTGATATGATGATAATATGTGACAGTAAATTTGTGACAATGTAGGGATCCTAGTGATCCTTTTACATGTGCAGAATGTAATTTTTTCTTTTTTGAAATAAAATTACGACTTTTTTCGAGGAAAAAAAAAACGGGTTCCCTCATTCATCTGTGAAAGGAAAAACACCTTTCGAAATATACTTCAGTCACAAATCGGATGTGTAAAATTTTAGAGTTTTTGGGTCCACTTCTTGGGCTCAAATTCCACTTGACAAGAGGAAGTCTTTGCAACCGCAGAATATTGAGTGTATGTTCATTGGGTATCCAAAGGAATCAAAGGTATACAAGCTCTTTAATATCAGAACCAAAAACATATTCATATAGAGAAGTTTTCGCTTCAAAGAACCTCTCCAAGAAGTGGAACTAGTCAAGGATGAAACTGCTGAAATTTCCTCCTGTTATGTTGATGATTCTGATGATGAAAATGGAAGTGTGACCTCTGATTTTTCAGATCTGATGTCTGAAATCAATGAGAATAATATATCTAGTTCTAAATCAGATCCTAATGTTCCCACTCATCTCCCAAAATGGGAAAAAAATACTCTCTCTTATGTCGGGTTAGATGTTAGAAATCCTGTTGATCCAAGGAGAACCCGGTCAGATTTTCAAAGAGCGGGTATTGCTCTTTCTTGCAATTATTATTTGCTATATGAGACCTTCTATATGATGATGGGATATGATCCTAACTAATATTATCATTCTAGGAATGATCCGAGATGGCAAGTTACGATGGATGGAGAGTTCAACTCTCTCCGAAAAAATGCAACTTGGGAGCTAGTTTCCCTTCCATCTGGGAGGAAAATTGTTCAATGCAAGTGGGTATATTTGACAAAGGTTGCTGCGGATGGATCAAACTATAAAGATAAAGCACGACTGGTTTCAAAAGTATTCTCCCAATTCCAAGGAGTGGACTACCATAAGACCTTTGCATCGGTGGAAAAAATGGATTCCACCAGGCTAGTTTTGGCCATTGTTGCATCCAAGCACTGGGAGGTGCATCATATGGATGTCAAAAGTGATTTTCTTCATGGAGACCTACAAGAAGAGATATACATGAAGCATCCTGAAGGCTATACATCAAATCCTT
The DNA here is from genome assembly GCA_001517045.1 of Pseudotsuga menziesii. Lineage (NCBI taxonomy): Eukaryota > Viridiplantae > Streptophyta > Pinopsida > Pinales > Pinaceae > Pseudotsuga > Pseudotsuga menziesii. The sequence continues at coordinate 89,623 of LPNX011218748.1, forward strand.
CATTGGTTTGTAAGTTGTAGAAATCCTTATATGGCTTAAAACAGGCCCCAAGATCTTGGTACGCCAAAATGGATTCATTTATGCTCTCACAGAACTTCGAAAGATGTAAGTCTAATCCAAATGTGTACTTGAAGAAATATGAAGGTGATTTATTGATAATATTTATGTATGTTGATGATATTTTGATCACATCAAGCACACTTGCTTCGATTTCCTTCATAAAAACTGCTTTACATGATGCTTTTGAGATGAGTGATCTAGGCTTGCTGAGGCGGTTTCTCGGGCTAGAAATAACTCAAGATTATGATGGGATTATGGTGACACTATGCAAATATGTTTCAGACATTTTAAGTAAGTTTAATATGTATGATTGTAAGGCTGCACCATTTCCCTTCTTCTCAGGAATCAGTCTTGAAGAGGGAAAAATAACTCCATAGGTGGATTCTACTCTTTATCGTCAGTTGATCAGAAGCCTTCTTTACTTGAGACATTCAAGGCCTGAAATTTGTTATTTTGTGAATGATATATCAAGGTATATGCAGCAGCCTCATGATATTCATTGGAGGGAATCCAAGAGTATTCTACAGTACGTGCAGGGTACTAGATCCTATGGCATTCAGTATGTTGCTCATTCCAAACTAGACTTGGTAGAATTTACATATTCTGATTGGACAGAAGATTCCATAGATCGGAAGTCCACTTCCAGCTATGTGTTTATGTTTGGTGGTGGGCCTATTTGGTGGTCAAGAAAAAAGAAGGTTACCATTTCCCTTTCTTCAGCAGAGGCGGAGTACAAGGGAGCGATCAATGCATGCATCCAGGAAGTTTGGCTGCAAGGTATTTTGTCTGAGTTCGATATTGGTAGTACTTCATCTACTGACATTTTTGGTCACAACCAAAGTGCTATCAAGATCTCAATAAATCAATTCATAAAAGGTGGTTGAGCAAACATTACAGATTTTTTTCTTAAAAGCGAGTACTCCCTAGTTATTGCAGATATCCCTTATGGGTTACAATATCCAAAGCATTAGTAATGAGTGTGAGCCTTACAATTACTAATCAGTCAATAAAATGGTTACGGGATTTGTAGATGTCACACTAGAGGATTAAAAAAAATTCAAGGAAGCAACTTTACTGATAAGATATTTGTAGTGTATTATTCGGGTTCAAATTTAGAAATCAATTTTATTTATTTATAAGTTAATTGAATTCTTATTTATTTATGTTACTTGAACAAACCCAATATGCGTAGCTCCAACAATTATCCATTTATTAGTGATATTGAAAGCATACAAATTGCATGTTGGGAAAAAGTTAATATTTATGGTCATCTTCTTATTAATGAAAAGAGTGGAAGCAAACATAGTCAATTATTGACTTATAATGTTGTGGTCAGAAAGCTAACATTTGAGGAAACGGATTTGAAAAGAAAGACTGTAAACATTTATCAAAAGCCACAAGCATTGATTAATGATCTCATAGATACATTTTTAAGTGAAGGATATTGGGTTTTAGATTAGTTCTAGGATCAAGTAATGTTTAAGATATTATATATGAAAGCATACTTCAATTTCTATCAATTTTAATTCTTCAATATTTATAATTTATAATTTATGTTTAATAAAGCTACTTTACTTAATTATTTAATGATTAGGTACAACACTAACATGCTCCTTACAAAAATGAAGAAATTGCATATCTATCGGAAAAATTCACTACAATGCAATTAGATTAACCAGAGAATTAATGATATTAAATCTCTTTTAGTTGCAATGCAAGTAATTGATTTGAAGAAAGGAAAATTTAATGAATCACGTGTGGCAAAAATGTCAAAAGATCCTCAACCATTATTACAAGGGTTGTTTGAAAATGATCATTTAAAACAACTTCTAAAAATAGAAAACCCAATGGAAGAGCACAATGCGTCCCAAGAGAAAGTCAAACTCCAAAAAAGGATAGAGTTGATGATAAATTTGGCATATATGATGTTGCTGGTTAGTTTTAAGACATCCTTGAAGAACATGTTATATTTGATAATTTTTTGATAAGGTATACTTGTAATGTTTTGAGTTTAAAATTTATCTTAAGAATAAGTATTTATAAATTGTTGTTTTATGATGAATCTTATTGATATGCCATTTACCATGGTATATGGTTTTCTTTGTGTAATACCCCGGTGTTGACCTCGTTTTGCATTAAATATATATGATGAGGATATTGTATGGAATCATGGCAAGGAGCTCAAGGCCAGGGCCCTGTCATTGATTGATGTTTTGCGTATAGGTGATCTAGGTTGATGCATACGGTTTATGGTGCTGAGTCAAGCACAGTATATAATTTTGGACATCATATAATTATGAAATTTAAATTAAAACCCACAACCAGCTATGTCAATGCAACAAATAATGATATGGGGGCATGATTTCCTAAGGATAAGGGGGGGGGGGGGGGGGCAATGTTTAACCTTTGGGGAAAAGCCATGTGTCAAAAGAAAACACCCAGAAAATGTATGTTGATTCCCTCATGCATTCATGTTGTGGGGAGCGGGGAACGTTTTGATCATCCATCTTCTTTCACCCATGTGTTTTCTTTTCTTTGTGCTTCCTCATGTAGTAGAAATGGGGTGGTCGATTCTAATCATTCTCTTTTCCATCCTATGCATACACATTGTGCATTCATCGGTTTTGCAGAACTGTGCTTTGTTCTAGGTTGTTGTCTGTTGTTTCAACCTTGAATGTTGTTGTGCATTGGTATCCTCTGTCACAGAGCGAGTGGAAGATGGTTTTTCTATGTTAACATTGTGGTCTGTTATGTGTGTGCATATTTTTTCCTTGGTATGAATTGGTTTGGTGTGGAATTGTGTATGAACTAGCTTGATAAACCTAGTGTAGGAAAGAATCATAGAGACAGATCTAGAGGGGTTGGTTTTCTTCTTTGCACACCCTGAAGAGCACTGGAAGGGGAAGCATAGCCCGAGGGACTATGTAGCAGAGAAGGGGATGCTTCCTTGTGTTGGTTTTGTATATGTTTTATAAGTCAAGCCATATCTAGTGCAGGTGTCCAGAGCTCTATGGTTGACCTCACTAGCTTAGTAGTTCAAGCATTCCATCTTCTTTGCAGCCTGATAAACCCATCTATTAGTTGGATTGGCTAGTCCTTCATGTGAATGTTGTCTTGACTGACTCCAGTCTGATAAACCCAACTGTTAGTTGGCTTGGTTGTTTATCCTGATAAACCCAGCAGTACATTTATTTGTTTGTTGGTAGCCTGATGAACCCAATTGTGTTGGCTTGGCTGAGTCTCATTTTATCCATGGCTGCTAGTGTTCCTCAATCCTTGTGGGAATCATGCCCAGCTTGGGGGTGGCAGTGCTGCTGATATATTGATGAGCGCAGTGGCCTATTGTTGGGTGGAACGTTGCAGCAACATAGCTTATTGGGGGACAAACTTCTTTCAAAGATAAGTATCTCTATGTTAATCTCTAAAATTCACATGAGCTTGATGAAATATGATGAACATGTATAATGTGTTGAATGGATGAATTGCTTCAGGTGTATAATTGCAGTTTTATGCATATATGTATGTTTTCTTTCAATGAATTTTCCAAGTTGAGTTATGGAACTTGGATGGCCAGATTGGTGATGGCCTGAATGATCAAATCTATCCAAAAATACTTATGTTAACAGGTCATATTTTCCTTTCCGCATGCATGATGCGGGATGTGGGATGTGAGATTTCAATTTTCATAACTTTCCGATCCCGCAACTCAGGCTTTCCACACTGTTGATTTTTTCATCTATTTCTGATGCGAGATGTGAGATTGCAATTTTCGTAACTTTTTTGATCCCGCAACTCAAGCTTTCTGCACGATCGATTCTTGCGGGACGATTGTCCATCGTTGATATGTTTCCAGATGCAGAACAGATGATGATCATCGATCTCTGCTACAATTTTTCTCTTTTGTTCGATCTCCTCTTGGATATTTCTTCTTTGTTAATGGGAATTTGGAGAATTTACATGCAAAATTTGATGACAGTGTGGTATCAGAACATGAAGGTTGAGGAGTGTTTCACGGCCATGCCCTGTGTTTCAAGGAATGACAACGGTTCCGTAGGAAATTTTTACTTCCGCATATTAATCGGGGTATGGGTACGTGACATTATGGTATCAGAGCTGTGGGTTGCAGCATTGGGACTTAATGGGCTAAGGTGAACTGTTAACAGAGCTGTTGGTAAATGGTTTCAAAATATTGTTAAGTTGCATAACAAAGAAAATTGCCATGGGTAGTGGGTAAGTGGTTTCTATTTTGAAATTAGGTAACAATTTCGTTTATTAACACATTTTGCAGAACTATAGTCACAGGGCAGCATTCCAGATCGTGCAGTCTGGTAAAATTGGTTTGGATGAACCATGAGAACTGACATGTGTAATGATGCACAGAACCCCAATGAATGCGAAGAATATGCTATGGGGGAAAATGTCCAAATTGGGAATGCTGAGACAGAGTCTGATCGAAGGAGGTTTCACGATACTCCCCCGGAATTTGCAGCCACCATGAGAAGCCTAAGAGTGGATATGCAAAGCCACAGGGAAGATAATGAAAGATTGGTTAAGGCTTTGGAGGAGCAGAACCAATTGAATGCAACCATGTTGCAAAGTTTGACAGACATGAAGAGGCGAATGAACTCTTGGGACCTGATAGTTAGACCAAAAGGAAGTAAGAGCACGACTAGAAGAAGAAATAGATCTCCTAGTGGTTCATCTTACTCTGAAGGATCTACTGGTAATTCAATCTCTTCTTCTCACGAGAATCAGAGAAAGAGGCGCTACCATAACCATTCATGTGATGAATTTAAGAAGGCAAGGCCTCCTACCTTCAATGGTGAGGTAAAGAATGGACAAGAAGCTGAAGCTTGGCTTCTTGGGATGAGGAAATATTTCCAAATCAAAGACTATTTAGGAAATATGAAGGCTAGGGTAGCTATCTTCAATTTGATTGGAAGAGCATCCATATGGTGGGAGCACTTTAGGCAAGTGAAAAAGATTAATGAAAGGAAGATTGTGTGGAAACAATTCCAGAAATATTTCAAGCAAAAGTACCTCTCTGACATGTACTATGATGATAAGATCAAAGAATTCCATGAGCTGAGATTGGGAGAGAAGACCATGGAAGAGTATGCAAACAAGTTCTTGGAGCTGTTGAGGTATGTCAGGTACATAAAAGATGAAAAAGTAAAAATTCATCATTTTCTGAGTGGATTGCCTCAGCCTTACAAGGACAGAATTGAGTTTTATGAACCTAGAACTATGGAAGAAGCGATAAGGAAAGCTGAGTATTTCTATGAGCAAAGAAAATGAAGACTTGATTATCATAAGAGATTGAAGGACAAGAAGAATGAAAAGTATGACCAAAGGAAGAAAGGTTTCAAACCTTCTAACTTTAGGAATCAGCAGAAGCAACCATCCCAAGTAGAGAAGCATCCAGATAGAGTGGTGGGAGATGAGCCAAGAGAACCACAATAGAACAGAGAACTCCAATGTCGCAAATGTGGAGGACCCCACATGCGCAGGAATTGTCCACTTGAGAATGAGAGTGCAAGGCCAGCTTACAACATTCAAGAAGAAGAAACAGTGGGTCAAGTAGCAAGGGTCGTCCCTAGAATCTATGCAACACTAGAGGACCGCCAGGAAGATTACCAGTCAACTATGCTTGAAGTTGCAGGTAAGATTGTTGAGCAATTTGTTTCTATTTTGATTGACCCTGGTTCTACTCATAGTTACATTTCTCCTAGAGTAGTGGAGATTTGTGCTTTTAAGAAAGTAAATCATAGAAAATCATGGTTAGTTCAGCCAGCCACTAGAACTAAGAGAAAGGTTAGTGAATTGGTGGAAAAATGTCCATTGGTGATGAATGGATTGGTCACTTGTGCAGATCTGAATGTTCTACCACTTGGTTCCTATGATGTTCTCATTGGAATGGATTAATTAGAAATCTCATAGGGTAAAGCTTGACTATTACAATAAGACTTTTGAATGCATGGATGAAGAAGGGAACCCAATAGTTGTGAGAGGCATTCCAAAGGTGATTTCTATGAGGAAGATTTCAGCAATACAGTTGAAGAATTTTTGTAGGAAGGGTTGCAGAGTGTATGCAGCTCATATTGTGGAGGCAGCAAAGAATGAAACTAGTAGATTGGAGGACTATCCTGTATTGCAATAATTAGGGGATGTTTTTCCTGATGAGATTCCAGGGCTTCCTCCAAAGAGGGACATTGAATTCACAATTGAACTTGTGCCAGGATCAGCACCAGTGTCTAAGACACCTTACATGATGAGTACACCCAAAATGATAGAGCTGAAGATGCAGTTGCAAGAGTTGTTGGAGAAGAAGTATATCAGGGCGAGTGTGTCTCCTTGGGGAGCACCAGTTCGATTTGTGAAGAATAAATATGGTACACTCAGATTGTGTATTGATTACATACAACTGAACAAAGCCACGGTGAAGAAAAAATATCCCTTGCCTAGAATTGATGACCTCTTTGATCAAATGAGAGGAGCAAAGGTATTTTACAAGATTGAATTGAGGTCTGGCTACCATTAGGTGAGAATCAAGGATGAATACATTCATAAGAAATCCTTCAGAACAAGGTATGGACATTATGAGTTTGTAGTGGTACCATTTGGTCTCACAAATGCACCAGCTACATTTATGTGCCTTATGAATAGTGTCTTCAGCAAGTATTTGGACAAGTTTGTTCTTGTTTTCCTTAATGACATTCTTCTTTATTCTAAGAATGAGGAAGAGCATGAAGAGCATACGAGATTGACATTACAATTGCTTAGGGATCATCGGCTGTATGCAAAGTTGAGAAAGTGTGACTTCTATAAAGATAGAATTCAGTATTTGGGTCACATTATCTTAGAAGAGGGTATATCTATGGACCCTGACAAGATTGAAGCCATTATGAATTGGACTACTCCAAGAAATGTGACAGATGTAAGATCTTTTATGGGACTTGTAGGGTACTATAGGAGATTCATTGAAGGATTCTTGAAGGTTGCACATGCCATCACTTCCTTGCAAAGGAAGGGGATAAATTCTGAATGGACATCGAGGTGTGAAGAAAGTTTCCAGCAGTTGAAGAATCTTCTCACAAGTGCACCGGTATTGAAATTTGTAGACCCGGAGAAATATTTTGTGGTGTGCATTGATGCATGTGGTCAAGGACTTGGAGGAGTTCTTATGCAAGGCAACCACGTAATATGTTATGAGTCAAGAAAGTTAAAGGAGCATGAGAAGAAATATGCCACTCATGATATGGAACTTGCAGACATAGTAAATGATATCAAGATGTGGAGACATTACTTAATGGGTAGGAGATTTGAGTTAAGGACAAACCATTGTGGTCTAAAGTATTTGTTTGATCAGCCCACTCTAAATGCTAGGCAAGCTAGATAGCTGGAGTTTTTATGTGAGTTTGATTTTGAAATCAAACACATAAAGGGAAAAGAGAATAAGGTAGCTGGTGCACTCAGCAGAAAGGTGCAGGAAATGCATGTGGCGTCTCTTAGTATTTTGTAGTCAGATTTGAGACAACAGATTTTTTATCATTTTGCTGAAGATGAATTGTATGTGTAGGTAAAACACAAATTGCAGCATCAAAGTCTTGAGAAGAAATATGAGGGATATAAATTAGAAGAATATGGACTCCTTACTTTTAAGAACATAATTTATATTCCAAAGGTAGCATATTTGAGGAGGGTTGTTATGGATGAGATCCATCAAGCTCCATATTATGGGCACCCAGGATATCAAAAGACAATTGCTACATCTAGAAAGCGATACTTTTGGACAGGTATGAAAAAGGACATGGATGAATATATTTCAAGGTGCATGAAATGTCAGCAAGTGAAGGTTGAGCATCAACACCCAGCAGGTTTGTTGCAGCCTTTGCTAGTTCTCGAATGTAAATGGGAAGTTATTTCCATGGACTTTATTACAGGATTGCCAATGACTTGGAGACAACATGATTCCATCATGGTTGTGGTGGACAAGTTGACAAAGTCAACACATGTTATACCGGTTAAGTCTATGCATAAGACTGATGACATTGCAAATATATTCATGAAGGAGATTTTTAAATTGCATGGATTTCCTAAGGCAATAGTATCTGACAGAGATGTCAAGTTGACTTCCAATTTTGGAAGGGATTGTTTGCAGATTTGGGTACAAAGTTGAATTTTAGCACTGCCTTCCATCCTCAGATTAATGGGTAGACAGAGAGAGTTAACCAGGTACTTGAAGACATGCTTCGCATGTATGTGATGGACAAACCAACCAAGTGGGAAGAGTATTTACACTTGGTATAGTTTGCTTATAACAATGGAAAGCAAGCATCCTTGGGGATGAGTCCATATGAAGCTCTGTATGGCAGGAGGTGTAGGACACTACTGACTTGGGATAATCCAGTGAACAGAGTTGTGCTTGGTCCAGAATTGCTCAAGGAGATGGAGCAGGAGGTCGTAAAGATCAGGCAGAATCTGAAAGCAGCCCAGGACAGACAGAAAGGCTATGCAGATAAGCATAGGCTGAACAGAGTGTTTAGTGTTGGGGATCATGTTTACCTCAGAGTGAGGGCAAAGAAGAGTTCCTTGAAGCTTGGAAGTTGTGCCAAGCTATCACCTAGATACTGTGGGCTGTTTGAAGTGCTTAAAAGAATAAGGTCATTTGCATATAGACTTGCATTTCCTACTGGCACTAGGGTACATAATGTTTTTCATGTTTCTTTGCTTAAGAGATATGTACATGATCCTAACCATGTGATAAATTGGGATGTGATTCAGGTGGAACCCGAGGGAGAATTCCAAATCGATCCAATACGCATCATCGCTAGGAAGGTCATAATGCTCTGGAACTGAGCCATAGGGTAGGTAAAGGTGCAATGGGGGCACTACGGTCCTGAAAAGGCTACATGGGAGCTGGAGGATTCCATGCGATTGGCACATCCATTTTTGTTCAATTCTGCAGAGCATTGAGGCGGTGCCAACGTAGCATTTTTGTTCAAATTTTGTAAAGCACTGAGGACAGTGCTGTTGAACGGGGAGGGGAATGTAATACCCCGGTGTTGACCCCATTTTGCACTAAATATATATGATGAGGATATTGTATGGAATCATGGAAAGGAGTTGAAGGCTAAGACCCTGCCATTGATTGATGTTTTGCGTATAGATGATCTAGGTTGATTACTACGGTTTATGGTGTCGAGTAAAGCACAGTATATAATTTTGGACATCATATAAATATGCAATTTAAATTAAAACCCACAACCAGCTATGTCAATGCAACAAATAATGAGATGGGGGCATGATTTCCTAAGGATAGGGGGGGGGATGTTTAACCTTTGGGGAAAAGCCATGTGTCAAAAGAAAACACCTAGAAAACGTATATTGATTCCCTCATGCATTCACATTGTGGGGAGCAAGGAATGTTTTGATCATCCATCTTCTTTCACCCATGCGTTTTCTTTTCTTTCTGCTTCCTCACGCAATGGAAACGGGGTGATCGATTCTCATCATTCTCTATTCCATCCTGTGCATGTGCGATGTGTGTTCGTCGATTTTTCAGAACTGTGCTTTGTTCTAGGTTGTTGTCTGTTGTTTCGATCTTGAGTGTTTTTGTGCATTGGTCTCCTTTGTCACAGAGTGAGTGGAAGCTGGTTTTGTTGTGTCAACATTGTGGTCTACTATGTGTGTGCATATTTTTGCCTTGGTATGAATTGGTTTGGAGTGGAATTGTGTCTGAACTAGCTTGATAAACCTAGTGTAGGAAGGAATTTCACAGACAGATCTAGAGGGGTCGATTTTCTTCTTTGCACACCCTAAAGAGCACTGGAAGGGGAGGCATAGCTCGAGGGACTGTGTAGCAAAGAAGGGGATGCTTCCTTGTGTTGGTTGTGTAAATTTTTTAGAAGCCAAGCTAGATCTGGTGCAGGTGTCCATAGCTCTGTGGTTGAGCTCACTAGCTTAGCAGTTCAAGCATTCCAGCTCCTTTGCAGCCTGATAAACCCATCTGTTAGTTGGCTTGGCTGGTCCTTCATGTGAATGTTGGCTTGACTGACTACAGTCTAATAAACCCAATTTTTAGTTGGATTGGTTGTTTAGCCTGATAAACCCAACAGTACATTGATTTGTTTGTTGGTAGCCTAATAAACCCAACTATGTTGGCTTGGCTGAGTCTCGTTGTACCCTTGGCTATGTGTACGTCTGCTAGTGTTCCTTAATCCTTGTGGGAATCATGCCCAACTCGGGGGTGGCAGTGCTACTGAGAGATTGATGAGTGCATTGGCCTATGGTTGGGTGGAATGTTACAGTGACGTAGCTGGTTACGGGACAAACTTCTTTCAAAGATAAGTATCTCTATGTTAATCTCTGAAATTCACATGTGCTTGATGAAATGTGATGAACATGTATAATGTGTTGAATGGATGAATTGATTAAGCTGTATAATTGCAATTTTATGCATCTATGTATGTTTTCTTTCAATTCATTTTCCAAGTTGAGTTATGGAACTTGGATGGCCGAATTGGTGATGGCCCGAGTGATCAAATCTGTCCAAAAAGACTTATATTAACAGGTCAGATTTTCCTTTTCGCAACTTCCTTTCCGCAGGCGAGATGTGGGATGTGGGATGCAAAAACGTCCTTTTGCCGAATTTGATCTCTGAACCACAATTTCCTTTCCACATGCGGGATGCAGGATGTGAGATTGCAATTTTCGTAACTTTTCGATCCCGCAACTCGGGCTTTCCGCATCGTTGATTTTTGCGGGTGGATTCTCAGTCGTTGATCTGTTTCCTATGCGGGATGTGAGGTTTCAATTTTCGTAACTTTCCAATCCCGCAACTCGGGATTTCTGCACCGTCGATTCTTGCGGGATGATTCTCCGTCGTTGATCTGTTTCCAAATGTGAAACAGATGATGATCGTTGATATCTGCTACGATTTTTCTCTCTCGTTCGATCTCCTCTGGGATCTTTCTTCGCTGCTAATGGGAAGTTGGAGAATTTACATGCAGAATTCGATGACCATGCGGTATCAGAACATGAAGGTTGAGGAGTGTTTCATGGCCATGCCCTATGTTTCAAAGAATGACAACGGTTCTGTAGGAAATTTTTACTTCCACATATTAATCGGGGTATAGGTATGTGACACTTTGTGTGTTTCATTTTTTGTGATTACAAACTTTGTGGAAAATAATATTAAATATTATCATTTATATAAATGAAATTTCTAAATTATGTTAAAAAATGGTTTTTCCCTTTATTATACTCATAGTAAACAAGTTATATTGTAATCGAATTCAAGTCAACTATGCTTGACTTTTAATTAGTACGTTAAATTTAAGATTTGTTTCTAATGGAATTGAATCATTTTAATTATATTAAAAAACAAATTATCTAATATGTGATTGGCCAAAAGTGTGAAATGATGTTTATTAGACCATTTTTATGTTATTCTTTACAACTATAGATTAAAATATAAAATAAAAACATCATCACACAACATGATTTTATATGCTTGTCATAGTGTGTAGAGTACCATAGGCATGTGCACTAGTTTAATGCTTTGACAAATGGTTTAATGCTCTTACAAATGTATAATTGAAGCTTTCCCATGGAAACACAACTTGATTTAGTGTAATCCATCGATTTATCTTTTTCAGCATGAAAATCACACCTATAACCAATAATAAGCATTCTTCCATGTCAGAAAGATGTTGATGGATTTAGTCCATTCTACATATGAATCACACTCCCAACCAATAATAGCAATAATTGCCACATCGGAAAAAATTATGATAATTGATAGGATTGCAACACATGGGTAGCCAAGCACCGAACCTCCCTTTTGAATTTTGGTCGGCTGAGTTTTTCAAAGGTATCGATAATACTTTAGGTACATTTTTGGAAGCTAATCTTTCCTTTCTTGAAACGGGGGTATGTTGTCTAGGCAAAGTTTTGGTTCTTTTAGACCTTAGGAATGGTTTAGCAGAAGATACTCTGATCAAGAAGGGGGGTTATGAGTTTGTTCAGCCATTAGACTATCTAGGTATTCCTTTTCGTTGTAACTGGTGTCATGTCTATGGCCATTTAGTTCATGAATGCTCATTATCTTTCAGTAAACTTGTTAAACCAATCGATGCTCCTTATTCTAAACCTACCTGGAAGGTTAAGAACCCTATTGTTGTTATTGATCCTATCTTCTTTGCCTTGGATGAGGGTTTGGTGGGTGAAGTGCCAAGAGATGTTACGATTTTGGATGTGGTTCTGGCTCTGGACTTTAAGAAACCTCATCGTTTATATGGACTGCAAAACCCTAATTTTCCTCCTGTTCATTTATCGGACCCTCTTCAATGTACAAGTTGCCTTGACTCTAGTCTTCTGACTTGTGGCTGCTTCAATTATACTCCTTTTGATGAAAATTATGTTGATGCCATAAATCCTTTTTCTCTTGGGCAGAAGGATGTTAAAGGCCCGGATGAGGTTTTTGTGGGTGATTTGTCAGGTTTTGAATTGGCAGTGGATAAAGTTCAGGTTCTGGATTATTTGAAACCTCTTTGTCTTTCTGGTTTTGAAAACTCTAGTTCCTATGGACTTGGGTCTTTGGGGGTTTCTAGTCATTTTGGTGATCCTTTGGGAAATTTAGGTTTTGTTTCCCCGATCAAATGTTCAAAGACTTTTGAAGGTTATTTTTTAAGGCCATCTGTTAAGGCTAATTCGATTGCAAGGGATCATGATGATGACCTGACAAGAAGTATTGATCCTGGAGGGAACCTACAGTTGCAGAATTTTGATGATATGTCTGATTTAGGGGCACTTAGAGCAAGGAATTCCTCTGTGTATGTTGGCTTATGATCACTATGACCCTTAACTGTAGAGGTTTGACTAGTTTGCCCAAAAAAATAGCGCTTCACAATTTGATTGCGAAACATTCTGTTGATGTTTTATTTTTACAAGAAACCATGGGTGGGGTGAGCAGATTGTTACTGAGTTGGAGTCCTTGATTTTTGGATGGAAGTTTCTTTTTGTGGATGCTAAAGGTAATTCTGGGGGATTAAATCTTGGTTGGCGGTCGATATGTTTTCAGTTAATTAATGCTTGGGCCTTCGGATCGGGTATTTGTGCTACGCTGCTTTCTCTTGAGCTTAAATTGCCTATTGTCTGTCTTAATATGTATGGGTCTTATGCTGATAGGGAATAATTTTGGACCAATTTGTTTAAAATGGAGGGTCTGTTGTCTTCTAATATGATCCTTGGGGGTGATCTGAACTTCACTGTTGGATTATCTGAAATTTGGGGGGTTAAGGCTAGAGCTGATATCTTATCCGATTTTTTTATCAAGCAGATGGAATCTGCTTCACTTGTGGATATTTCTCCTGTTAAAATCCTTCCTACATGGAACAATCAGAGAGTAGGGGAAGAGAATATATGCAAGAGATTGGACAGGTTCCTCCTGTCTTCTAACTTTCTGGACCATGATCTGCATCTTAGACAATGGATTGGTTGTGGGGGGGAATCAGATCATAATCCGGTTTTCATGCAAGTTAAGACTAAAGACCTTAGACTTGGCACTCCTTTTAAATTTAATGCTACTTGGTTGGAGGATGCAGACTATGTTTCACTTTTGAAATCTACCTGGTCTATTTTTTCTGATAATCTTGAGATTTCCCCTGCGGCTCATTTTGCCTCGAATCTCAAGAAGATTAAAGAGGTTTCTATTACCTGGTCGGTTGCCAAGAAAGTTCAGGAGGATAAGGATCTTGTTGATATAGAATTTTTACTGTCAGATCTACTTGAGAAGGGATTTGGGTTTGCCTCAGAGGGAGATAAAACTTTATTGGTTGATTTGGAATTTCGCAAAAGAAAAATCCTTCTCGGTCGTGAAAAGGAGGCCTGTTTGAAGAGTCGAGCTTTGTGGTTACATTGTGGAGATGAAAATACTCCCTTTTTTCACAAGTTCGTTGACAATAGGAAATTTATCAATTCTATTTGGAAAATTACTGTTGATGATGGGAGTATAGTAGAAGGATTTAAGGATATAGATGAGGCTGCGGTTAGACATTTTGAGGCTTTATTTCGAGAGGAGGGTAATCTTCATCTGCCTAAAATTGTCAAAAGTGCTGGGTATTTTCCTACAGACATTTCTGAGGAAGAGAATGAAGAACTTATTAAGGCTCTAACTTTGCAGGAAATCAAATCCATTCTTACATTAAGTAAGAACGATAAGAGTTCTGGTCCGGATGGACTTCCTGTAGAGTTTTATCGAGAATTATTTGATGTTATGGGCATGGATTTACTTCGTGTAATCGAGGATTCTAGGAAATGTGGAAAAATACCAATTGTCTTTAATTCAACTTTCCTTGTTTTGATTCTAAAGATAGATCTCCCCTTATGTTTTGAGGACTTCAGGCCTATTGCATTGTGTAATTTCTGTTATAAAATCATAGGGAAAATTATTTCTACGAGAATCAGGAACATTTTGGGCTCTTACATTTCTTGTGAACAGTTTGGATTTCTTCTTGGTAGACAGATACATGATGTAGTTGGGGTCATATAGGAGGGTTTACATACCATTCATGGGAAACATTTAAAATCTGTGGCTCTTAAAATTAATTTGTCAAAATCCTATGATAGAGTTAGCTGGACTTATTTGAGGGTCATTCTGTCAAAAATGGGTTTTTCTGGACTTTTCATTTCCTGGGTTATGAGTAGTTTATCTTCTGTCTCTTTTGTTGTACTTATTAATGGAGGTGCATCAGTTTTTTTTAAAGCAGGTAGGGGGTTAAGACAGGGTTGTCCTCTGGAACCATTACTATTTTTTATTATTGTTGAAGGCCTGAGTAAGGCCATTTATTGTGCAAGAGATGATGGGATTTTTCGTGGTATCTCATTTGGTAACAACATTTCCTTAACTCATGTTCTATTTGTGGATGATGTTATCATGGTCTCTGATGGGTCAGAACAATATTTATCCTCTCTGTATGAGATTTTAATGATTTATTGTAAGGCCTCTGGTATGCAGATTAATGAAAAGAAATCTGCCCTTTATCATTCTGGATTGGATGATACTGAGATTATCTCTTTACATAATATTTTCTCTTTTCCTGTGATAGCTATTGAGAAAGGATTGAAGTATTTGGGTTTCTTTCTTAAACCTTGTAGTTATGTACGAAAGGACTGAGATTGGCTTATAGCTAAAGTCAAAAAAGGATTTTGAATTGGAGCTACAAATGGTTAACCAAGGGAGGTAAACTCACATTGATTAAATCTGTACTTGAAGATATTCATGTCAATTGGATGCACTTCTGGATCCTTGTGGGGGTCATTGAGAAAATCAGGAAGTTATGTTTCAAATTTTTGTGGTCTGGACATAAGGATTCTTCTGGCCATCCATGGACTTCATGGAAAACTTTGGCCTGTCCTAAATTTCTAGGCGGTTGGGGACTTAAAATTTCGACTGTATTTTCTAAAGCTCTTGCAGCCAAGATTGTGTGGAACATTATAGCAGGCTCGGGCCTTTGGGTACAGATAGCAGTGCAGAAATATATCTATCCTCTTTCTATACTAGATTGGATTCGGGTACCTGTCAAGAAGAAAAAGAACATTTCTATTTGCTGGAAAGCAGTATTATGGGCTTTTGATACTATTGGTACTAACCTTGTCTGGAAGGTTGGCAATGGAGCCAATTTAAGGATTGGATTGGATCCTTGGGTAGGTTGTAAATGGAGACATCATTTACCTACCTCATTGCTTGACAAACTACATTCTGCAGGTATTTTCTTTTTAAAAGACATTGGTTGTCCCAGTTTGACTATTCTGTGTGATCAAGGTTGGTTATCTACATATACACTTGGTCTCTCTGATCCAAAAGATGTTTTATGTTGGAATGAATTTCTAGCCATCCTTAAATCTAGTCATATTAGACTTTCTAATTGTGAAAATACCCTTATTTGGAATCTTTCTAAGAATGGTAGATATACTCCAAAAGAAGGTTATGTGTTTTTGCTTCAGGATAGGTTTGGTTTGGAATGTACCTGGTGGTGGAAAGTCTTGTGGAAATTTAAGTGTCCATTAAAATCAAAATTTTATGTTGGTTTCTCTTATCTTACAAGGCACTTACTTGGGATGTGTTAGTCAAAAGAGGATTTGAAGGCCCGGGTAGATGTTATTTATGTAAATTGGAGAATGAATCTAATTTTCATCTTGAGGTGGATTGTCCTTTTTCCAAGAGTGTTTGGCTTGATATTGAAGAGAAGTTAAAACTCAAGAACCTCTGGTATGGGGTTTATGTGACTGACTATTTAAAGAATTGGTGTCTTAATATTCAAGTCCAAAATATTAGATCTCTACCTATTATGGTTCTATGGTTTATTTGGAAGGCTCGTAACAAAATCTATTTTGATAGTCAATTGTTGAAGCCATCTCAGGTATGTTCTTTCAGTTTGGGTTTGCTGAGAACTTTCCCACAAGGGGACTCTGTTCTGAAAACCAGACCCGTTGTTGCAAAAACTATTGACAAATCTTACCCTTGGGGATTTTTTATGGATCTTCAGCTGAGGATGCTTCCACTTGTGGAGCTAGAGGTATACTTTATTTTTCAGATAATCTTTACTTCTCTTTTAAAGCTGGTATAGGGGCATGTACTAACAATTATGCTGAACTCTGTGCTTTAAAGTTACTTCTCACATTGGCCAAGATGAAGGATTATGCTAAATTACAGGTTTTTGGCGACTCTCAACTTGATGATTAATTGGGCCAAGGGTAAATTCAGAATGCACAATTTAGAATTATCATTAATTCTACAGGAAGTTCATAGACTTTCTGACAGTTTTGAGATGGTGCAGTTTCAACACATTTATCGCGAAAGGAATAGCTCAGCTGACACTTTAACAAAGGATGGAGTGAGGATCAACGAAGGCTACTGGCTCATCAAAGAATTTAGAGATGATACTACTATCGAAACTTATCAGATTTTCTAAATCTGCTTGTTTTGATACTTACTGCAGTGACTATTTTTTTTTGCAGTTGTTGGTTACTGATTGATGATACAATTTATGTTTGATAAACTACAAGTTTTTTCCAGATACTTTGGAATTTTTGATTCCATTTGATACTATGGTTATCTGTTTGATCATATGGGGGTATCATATGCCACTATATGAGTTTTGAACTTGATATGCATTTTTGCTACTTTATAAGGATTGGATATATGATCTTTCGATCTTATGTAATATTTTGATCATTTTTACTCTACTTTTTCTGAGTATGGATAATGGATTTTTAGATCCATCTGAGGTATGTAAAGAAATTTACGATTTTTTTCTATGAAAAAAAAAAGCCAAGCATCGAATTGAGGAAGTTATAAAAACAAACTTTCAATATCCTCAACATCAATATCAAAACAAAACATGGAAAAGAAAATGAATAAAACAACATCTCGATGATGTTGATTGGCAGATATATAACGCAATAAATATGTGATATCGATGTGCAAGTCCTCATAAATAAATCCGGAAAGTATTAACACAAATCGATTTTCTATAAGCATGTATGTACTACATTATTTATCAATATCTTATTACCGGTATGTGTTTTAATATATCTTATTGTTTCTATTTATCTGAAACAAAAACATAATATATATTCTTGATATCTTTATTTTAGTGTCAACATCATTTAAGAGTCGAGCCAACTATGGTACTTAAAAGCATGGGAAAACATCCATGAATGAATATAAAAGAAATAGTTGTCGGATACTATGAAACACATGGAGATCCTAGCTTGTACAACAATTTTAGTGTAAATAATAAACAAACGCTAACACTCAACAAGTTTTATGATCATCCTACCCAAAAGGAAATCCTATGCTAGGTTTGACCTTCATGTCCTCCTCCTATTCTCTTAATATCATCAATTATTTTATACATGATGGTCACAAAAAATTTACATTTACATTAAAACACTTTTAGTGTTGTTCTCAACGTATCCCACACAAGCTCCTTTTCCCCAATATGTTGAATTTGTGACTATTAAAAACACAACAGAGAGGCAAGAAAGGATTCATTGAAGGATGGTGTCAATTCAATTTATTTTTTCAATATTTACGTCGATAGGCATGTATATATTAATTTTGGGATGGAATACCATCTATTCTTTTCCTAGATTGCAGGAGATTGGGACAAGTGTATTGTCCAGATTGATTCTATGTTCATTGTTCAAAATTAGTAATAAACAATTAGAAAAAAATTAGAAAATAGCTCATGTGATAACTGCACTTAATGGGTTGGTAATGTGTAGTTCGTGTGATAGTGGAACTCCATCTAGTACCTAGAAGTTGAGCTAATGTGCACAAGGTTTAGTCAAACTCCATTTTGCAACTAGGAGTTGAGCTAATGTGCCCTTCATGTGACAAATTAACTCCTAATAAACTCCTCTAAAATCGTGTGATAATTGCACTTAGTAACATATTAGTGTGTAGTCCATGTGATAGTCTAACACCATTTGGAAACTGGGAGTCAAGTTTCCATATGTTTGAATATGTCGATAGGCATATTTTTGACACGTTCTTTTAGGAAAATAACATTATCAATGTGTCAAATATATGCCTATCGACATATTCGAACATTTTAATATTATTAATATGGTTGTTGCTAGTATTTATAAGATTTATATGGTATGACTTGGTATTATTAATTTGTCTCTTTATGGAGTTGCAATTTGCAACATTGTTTCTTTGTGTTGTCATTGGTTGTGCGAAGAATGTTGATGATGGAGAGATTGGATTTACAATTATTATAAAACATGCCATCCATCTAAAACGAGTAGGATAGACTAGATGCACCCACAGATATGAGGTCGTGCGCTAAAAAATAGTCAACAGTATAAAAAAATTATACAATATAAGGGTAAAAGGAAATCCAATCAAGTTATAAGAGCCACGAGTTAAAGCTGCCATGCATGCCAAATGGAAAAGGCCAAAGATATATATATATATATATATATATAATTGTTTCCAACACTAAATAGGGGTAATTTTTGATGGCTTAAATTCCCATGGGTCATGGTTTCTTAAACCAAAGGCCACCCCCACAAATAAGAGAGATTGTAGAAAAAAAACCTAAAAAATCAACTGAGTGAAAAAACTCGCTTTGAAAATATAAGTTGGAAAACATTCTAAATTTTTCCATATTGGCTTTATTAAGTTTGATTACTTAAATTTTTTTAAATTAATTAATAAAAACATATTGTTTATATTATTAACAAGTGATTAAAGACTTCTTAATAAATCCGATGCAGTCACGGATTATCCTAACCCATGGAAAGGTCATTTTAGTTAGGGACTTGATTGTCTCATGAACAACCAAGTAGAAGTTGTAGCTTTATTTCAAGGTTGTAATCTTGTTCAAAGTAAAGGAATTCAATCTCTAGTCATAATAGAGGACTCATAGTTCAATATAGAACAAATAAACAAGAATATTGCTCCCTCAACCATTTATGTTTCTAAGCTCATTCAGAGGATTCAAGTTCTCTTATCTCAATTCAAGCTCTCTATATCACATTAAGAGAACTCATAACTCGGAGGCTGATAGCACAGTTTATCGAGCAACCTCCCTGCCAATTGGAACTTTAGAGATAAATAAGGTTAGGGTGGGTCCATCCCATCCCTTAAAAATATTGTTTTGGCATGGCCCAAAGGCCTTGCCATCCTTAGGTGGATGGAAGGTGGACTGACATTGCAGGTGTCGGTGTGAGGTTGGGCGCCAGCTTGGACAATTGGTAGCAATGGGACAAGGTGGCAGCCTCCCACACAATGGTTAAAATTGACACCCGTATGGACGTATTTGTATTTTTTCACCGTCAAATACAGTTAGACACAAAATTACCATGTCAATGATGAAGACTATTTAATTTTTCCAACCATCAAATTGACGGGTTGAGCCAAAAGTTGCTCATATATAATGTTTTTAATATATATGTAATGGTGTATTAGAATTGGTCTTATGCGAGCAGCGACATACCTCCCTGCAGCCTATAGGCCACTGCAGGGGGTTAGAACTTGGGGCTGGCCGGACCCTCAGAGTAGTTGGTCAGTCATTTCCAATTAATGGAACATTGAAGTTCCAGGATTAATGTGGATGGTGGACCATAATACCATATGGAAAAGTTGTAAACCATGTCAATGTTTGATCCTTCCATATTTTGGAACTTCCTCCAATGTTCTATCTTTTAGGATTTGAGTCGGGTCTGAAACCATGCCCCTTTTCCTGAGAGTCAAGACTCGAGACCTTGCATGTTCATTGTAACCCCCTTTGGTGTCGATATAAAATCAACTTCCTGGTATTCTTGCTTGGAAACCATCATATCTGTTACCAGAGTTTTTTTCAAGAGTTTGAGAAAATACTATAGCAATGATAATTACATGTCTTTCTCTTGCAAACATATCATCAACAACTCCAAAATTTCTATTTTTTATGGGTCTTCCAAGATAGTAACAACGTGGGATACTTTGTTTAATTTTGCAATGTAAGGTTTTTTTTCCTAGTAATTTTTTATACAACACCAGTAGCATGCTCTATGGATCTTTTAATAAGGTGAGTTGAAGTATCTTGGTGGGAAACCTCCTTTTCTTGATTATATGGATTGATGAAACACCCACTCCAAGGATTGCAATTCCAACCTTCACATGTGCAAACTCCAAAATTAAAAAAAATGGAATTATTATTATATCAGAAGCTCCTTGTACACCATGGCGTAGGAAATCATCAGTGAGGAGGAAATCCTCTTCATCTAGTAACTATCATTTGGAATAAGATTATGCACATATTTTCGCAGCCTCTCAATTGTTTCAATGGTCTGTAACGATATACTATGACCTTCAAAACTTCTATAGTGAGACCAAGAGACCAAAGATCAAATCGAGCATAACCTAGATATTCGTAGTCGAACGAAGCCACTTCGTGATATTTCCATCCAACTACATTTATGCATGTTATACATAAGGATATACATATAATATAGCAACAAGCACCTTCCCTGTCTTCAAGGTAATATTTATCCCCTACACAATTCTCTTGTTAAGCGCATTGAACTTTTTCTCAACCGTTGCCAACTCTGTTACACCTTTTTTTTTGAGTTCTTGCTTTTGTTTCTCTTTATCCAAAACCAAATTTTGTCCCATCTGTACTATGATATGATCAAGTACAACATGTTTTACAAAAAAAAATGGGCATATTGTGGAAAATGTAATGTGCGCTTGATACTAAGCAATGACATATTGCCATTAGACCACGTGCTCGTGATCCAATCTCTAGGATAATTTTGGACACAAAAGGTGTCAATCAAATGAATCTTTATACTCCATGAATCAAACATGTTTTGGTCCAATAGTCGAAGACAATGTTGAAAATTATGCCTCAGTGTAGAATGACTTGAGGAGGTCGAAGTGTAAGAGTTCCACTGAGAATAAAAAAAATAAGCCAACAAGATCATTCATAATAAGGATTTTTTTGTCTCCTTTTTGTCATTTATATTTGGTGCTTGTGTGATTTTCCATCCACCCATAAGATAGACTTGTCAAACAACATATATGGCGACCAATCACGCATAAGCCAAAGGCTCATTATTGATAAGTTTAACTAACCATAAGAGGTCAACCCCGAGACCAAGCTAACCCATCTGTGTAGTAGGATTATGCATACTTTGACTTAGGCATACTCACGAGACTCTACAATTTTGTGTATGGTTGTACAATGCATGAAGTTGTAAATAGCTATTGATAACTATATTTTGTAACCAACTTCAATTTGACAAAAAAAAGTCAATCTCTTGAGATGAATTTAAGCAGCTAGTTTGACCTTAAACACCTCAACCAATGCTTATAATAGAATCTCTTGATAAATTTCATGGTATATATATCGTATTATTACAATTTAGTTAAATACCATCTCTAATCAGTATTGCTTATATGATTACTAACATCCATAGTTAGTTACAATAAGCATACATAATTGCATTGCCGAACCCAAAGATGTTCAATGACATGCTTCTAGGCATGGAACATGCCCATAACTCTGTATGATTATCATTTCAAACCAAAATGTTGAAAGAAAGATCGAGAACTTATTTTGAGTTGTTTAGATAATGTGTTGCACCAACAAAAAGTTTGTTAAAAACATAACATCTTCTTTGTATTTTTTTATACTAATTTCCACAATTATTTTTCATTTTCGTACTTACTTCGTAATGATAGCCCATGCCAAAGTAATTAATCCAAATGGTTTCTTTACAAATATTAAAGTTGTGTCAATGAGCAAAAGGTACAATTTTTTTATAAATTATATACAAAATAATTTTAGAAATAAAATTGTAAAAAAAAAATTTACTTATAAGTAAGGATGTTTATCAAATTTAACCCACTTATATTTCTCATGTAGCTCAATACAAGTCATTTACTCTCCTCTTTAGTCGAGGTTGTTTAGGT
Organism: Pseudotsuga menziesii; assembly: GCA_001517045.1. Taxonomy (NCBI): domain Eukaryota; kingdom Viridiplantae; phylum Streptophyta; class Pinopsida; order Pinales; family Pinaceae; genus Pseudotsuga; species Pseudotsuga menziesii. The sequence goes on from LPNX011218748.1 coordinate 112,160, forward strand.
CATTAGGGTTTGATTAGATCCAGCGGCCTGCTAGGCCTACGCAACATGTTGGTTATTGATCGCGGTTATATTGCAGTCATGTACTGGAAAAGTTTTTCGAAGTTAATTGTTAAAATGGTGGAATTGGAGGATTTCAAAATGTCGTGCAATCAGCGGAGGAGAATCACCCGTCTTGCTCAGCATGCATGCTTCTAGTGAAAAGTTCGTCTCAGTGGTGAAATTTATGCCTCCTGCTTGGTTTCTCGGCTATGACGTATTGTATCTCTGTTGTTATGGCATTATTGGAAGGAAGTTTTCTAGCGTGTTGTCTTGGTTTTTGTCTACGATAATAGAGTTTTTCATTTGCTTATGGAGAAGCTCTATCGGTCAGTCATATCTCCGGTTATCGGTAATTATTGAGTATCATTTTAGGAGAAATAGCTAACTAAATTTAGAGGCTCCATAAAAATAACCAACACCACCAGGTGGGTAAAAAGTAGTTATCCATTGTTATATAAAGCCTCACTTTATTTCTTATTATAATTATGATTTGTTGTAAAAAAATTTATATTTAAAAAGAAAACTTTATCTCCCTTAAATAATAAACTCAACAAAAATATCAAATTTATTTACTTATTATTTGTTCATTTCAATTGTAATTAAAAAAAATTAATTAAATTAAATTAAAAATAATATTAAAAACAATTTAACTATCCATTATTCTACTTATTATGTCCATGGACATGTAACCACTGCCTGGTTCAATTAGTTGCCGCCGGAGATTTATATTTTTCCAAAATCCAAAGGTTTCTCTATAGTTCATCCTACGGTGTTGGATCAAATTTTGTCAAAATTTATATATATATATATATATATATATATATATATAAAGTTTCCTCTATAGTTCCTGGTGATGTGATTGAGATCGAGNTGATGACGTGGGCACATTGAAATCAAGGTGGTACGCTCAGTATGAGGAAGGCATGTTTGAATTGTTTCCAACCTCCAAAATCCAGGTCGTCTTGGGTCGGTTGGACACCTTTGAATGCTTCAGCATTGATTCGGGAACCGGTATTTACTCATGCATAGTTGTCTTGGAGTTTCATTCAACTATGATAGTGTTTTAGTTGGTTTTGATTGTGTTTCATTCAGGGGCATCTGCAAGGGTTGTTTCAATAACTGGCATGAAGGGTTGTTTCAATAACTGGCATGATTATTTGTTGCTGAGAAAGTTTTTATTTGGTTGAATATGTTTGAGGTAATTTGCATGTTGTTTTTTTTGGTCGCTTCTTGTTCCTTCTGAATAGTGGTTTCTAATGGTTAGTTGTGGTGAATGCATAGTGTTTTTGTTGTGGGAGTTGGTTTGGGTTTCAACCTGTTGGATTTATCTTATTACTGAGAGGGGTTGGTAAATCAGTGATAGCGTAAATATGTATTTTATTTATCTATAACATATTTTCATCAATTAAAAACATTTAGTATCAATAATACAAAACAAAAAGCGCACAAATAGATTGTAATTTCCAAACATGAGCACCCACTCATTTTAGGTGTTGACCTAATCCCCAAGTATAATATGTGGGTTGCTGGCACCAATCTACAACATCGTCAATCTGCGCAAAAATCAACTCACAAAATTTAGGCACCGACCTAAACAGATATTTGTTTGTCTATGTAAAATGTGACTTGTAGATTCAAGTTCTCGCTTACGGATAATTTCCCTCTCCAATAGTGGAAGAACCAACTTCCATTTGTGTTCTCTAACACCAACTGGAAGGAGGCTACGACCCCTTGGGTTTTATCTGCTCCAACACAAAGGATGCTATAACACCCCAATTGTATTTACCATCTGCAACTGGAAGGAGGCTCCAACCCCCTGGGTTTTATCTGCACCAACATAAACAATATTACAACACCTTGATTGTATTCTCCAGCTCCAACTAGAAGAGGCTACAACCCCCTGCTCCTTTCCCCATCTGACCTCCTTGATATGAAATAATATTGTATTGAAAAACTACAAATACAGAAATACATATGTCTTCACAATCCGCAACTGTTGTAACTTCTTTTATCTGCGTCTAAACAAACAGTTGCCCAAAAACAAGATGTGTGATAATTATTGTGATTTGTGTCTTCTAATAGAATATGTGGTCCGTGTTTGAATAGAGTTTCTAGTTCAATCACATTTGTTGTTCTATAGTCTGTGTCTTTTACTGACCAAGAATGTGCGGCACATCCATAATATGAGTATCATATTCATCTAGAACACTTATTAACTATATATCACTGATTGATTTGCGCACTTCAGCTCCACTGCATAAGGATACTCACTGCAATCAACAAGCCATTGATACCCCAAAAATTCTGAAGTTTGTTCAAACGGTTATCCCATATCTTCATTCTTCAAAAGCTTACTTCACCACATCCATCTCTTGCTTATTTATAGTCTTCTTGGCTCAAAACATGTGTCAACTTAGTGAAGTTACTCAACCTTGGATATCGCCCCACTTGTTTGTGTTTTCATCAATTTAGGTTCTGCATCAGTGTGTGCCACTTATCACAATTCATCTTTGTGTGGTGTATGGTGCACATATACCAACATCCTTGTGGGACTTTTTCACATAAGTTCATAACCCATATTTTTCATTTACAAGTCTTCATAGCACATACCATTTTCTTTGTGGGACTTTCACACACAAGTTTGTTTCTCTTTATCCATAAGTATCACAAATAGTATTTGCACATATATGTCATTTTTAATGTATTGTTATATGTGCATTTGCAACCAATGTCATGTTGGGATCTTTTCTTTCATGTGATTTCCACATTCTTCCATATGTATTTCTTCAAGATGGCTATGTGTCAGGAAGTCTTTAGCTTCTTTTGATGTTGTTTAATCAATCCCCTTGACATTCAATTCAATGTCTTTGACATCAGTTCCTTGAAATTTGATCATTTGGCATCTGATCCTTTTCTTTAATCATTTAAAATCAATAACAATACATGTTCAACAATATCTCCCTTTGTTATTGATGTCAACACTGCTTTGAATGAAGACACTTGTCTCAAACTCCCCCTGAAGGTGAACTTTGCTTTTGTGTGTCAAAGGATTCTTTTGTGATCGTTCTCTTGTTTCATTTGCACATGTCTATCTTCCGAATTTTTTATTCTATCATTGCTCCCCCTATCATTGGGATTTCTCTTTCTCTTTCTCTCCCCCTTTAACATCAATGGCAAAGGGACCTTCTACTTTGTTGAACCCCTCTGGCCTTGTGCTCACTGCTTCTGCTATGCCAGGTCACAGATAATTATGTATCAGCATTAGATAAATGGAGCTGACTTATTTCACATAATCACATTGTCTGCATCTAATTTGATGTAGTCTACAAGCATTCTTGTCTCGAACTTCAGACACGAGACGTTTTATTACTATCCAAATTTTTTTTTGTTATCGCACATATTTCCAAACTTTCGCATCCGTGGTAAAATTTGATGTGCCCAATATCCTATCCACATGGTGTATTCGTACTAGAACTTTTACTCCGGCATTATTCTTTCAAACCGTCCCTTTGTCATTTATCTTCCTACACATTAAATTTTGACCTCATCATGATCTCCCTTGGATTGTACAATGCATGAAATCATCAACTTTGACGTCCCTTCAATTTATGTTCAAGTGCACGAAGAGTTATTTCCAATTTTATAAGTTGGCAATGTTTTCACTCAGCTCACCACCCCAGTTCATACTATGCCAAGCTTACTCTTACATTTGTGTCTTGAATTTCCATTCTTCAACCCTTATTTGCCATCATGTCTTATTTCCAGTGATTGAATAACTCCCTTGACAGCCTCTGCATGGTGATTCAATCTCAGCAAGAAAAATTGGGACGAAGGCAGATGGATATACGTATTTGGAAAAACCAGGTAAAGGAATCCAACTTCATGTCATGGTGACATCAATCCCAGATTAATCAAAGTACTTCTAAAACGTTGACCAACGTGAGTAGATGGGTTGATATTTTAAAACAACAGTAGCAGCAGACATTCAACCTACTAAATCAAATGAAGGAAAAGCGCACTTCCTATGATTCATCATCTTTAGCACCAGACCTTCTTCTTTTGCTGCAATCCCCAATTTCTGCAAATCTAGCTCCAATGGATTTGGATTTGTACCTTTCACTACTGCCTACCATTCGAATCGAAGAAGTTGATCTAGAGTTGCATCTATGACTTGTCTTCATCTTCTGTCGACTTCAATTTTGTTTGTGACGGGACTTACGTTGATTTTGTTCGGCTTCGTATCTTTGTTCTAATTGATTGATTGTGACTTGATGTAACATGAGCTTCGAAGCTCCAAATTTTGTAATCATATTTTGAATATAATACAAAAGTTCCATTTTCGCGCAGTCAATGAGCACTTGTACATTTGTTTCCTTACTATTTTATGCATGACAATTTTCATTGTGACAATAACAGCTACACACTTCAAAATATAAAGCAATTGTTATTCAAATGAATTGAATGCACACCAACTAACTACATTAATCTTTGATTTTTAGATGTACTTGTTTTAGACTCAAGGATCGTGCATAACCTTTCGCGGTTAGCAATGTACGCAGCAATCGCTTGCTGCTGGTACTGTGCAGTTGTTATTTCCATCTTTTGCGCACTTCTGAGATATCTTCTTACCCATATATTTTTTATAGAATGATTTGTATTGACATTGTATGCATTTTTTATAACTCATGAGATACATTTCTTACCCAAGTCTTCTAGTGCATAACCGGCTTCTTCTCCTGGGGTGGACACTCTTTCATGAACTTGTGCTAAATAGGTTTCATTCGTGGTTGTGCTTTCATGAAACATTGTGAGTTCTTGTGCCTATATTTATCACACACGTAGCATCTTATGGGGTGACATTATTTCGCTATATGTCCAACAAAATTACATCCCCAACATTTCACAGAACTAACAATATTTTCAAATATGAAAGTGTTAGCGTCCATGGGCTTCTCATTTCTTGCAAGTTGTTCAAATTCTCTGTGAAATGTAGCCCATTGGTTGGAACCAAGTTCTCTTTTGTCACATACGCCATCACTGGCCTTTACATATCTGATTCTAAAATTTATCTTCTAGAGATAGTTGGCATCTCAGAATTTCATCTAGTTAAGTTATTTTTAAACTTGTTTTAGATGTCTGTGTCAATGCATGTTCCAACTTTCCCTTGAATTGTGCAAACCTTTTCATATTTCAAGTGTGAGACTTCTGATTCTTTTATCGCAATTTGTTTCTGCAATAGTTAATTCATTGATTTTGACTCCTTCCAAAATTTCTCAAGTGCACACTTGTTTTCTTCCAGTTCCTTGATTCTTTCTTTTGCGCAAATAAATTCCTCTTCTTTGACTTCCATATGTTTCTTCAATGCTTCATGCATATCCCTGATCGAATTTATCTGTCCTTTTGTATTTCCTAGTTTTTCCTTTAGTGCCTTGTTATCTTTTCTTGACTTCTTCAAATCTTCTAGATCGCTAATCAATTCATCTTCCTAGTCAACATCAATATTGTCCTTGTCTTCAGACTTTGAACTTTCTTCAGTATGTTTGAACTATTTTCTGACTTCGAACTTCAACAATGGCACCATAAATTCATCAAAGGAGCATTTATTTTCAACACTCTTCTCCAATTTGAATTATTCTTTTGTGCCACTTGATTTTTTTATTTTCCTCAGACTTTGGAGTGGACAGGTGTATGCCATTGCAGGTCCATTTCTTTTTCATTTTTGAAGTATTAGATGGAGCTCCTTTGATTGAAGACTTTCCTCTTATTATATTTTCATCTTGGATTAGATCCATGAACAATACATCCCTCATGCTATCATTATTGTCTTCATCTTCTGAAACATTTTCTTCCTCGGTGTACAGACTTTTCTTCTGCCTCTAATTTTTTTGTTCTCCATGGCTCAGTTATGTTGATGTTTGCTTCTTTGTCTTGAAATCTAACTCTTCTTCACTTTCACTATCTCGGCTTTTTTCATATGTGCATTTTGAAGTAAAATGTCCAATCCTGCCACATTTAAAGCACTTAAACAGTAACTTTCCTTTGTACTTACCTTGTCCTCTTTTCAATTTTCTCACAAAGTTAGCCTCTTCTTCATCCGACAATTCAGCTATATTCTTGCATGTATTTTTGTTGGATTTTGTTTTTCCTGTGGTTTTAGATGTAGCCTCCTTTATGGACATATTCTCAAGTTCTATTCTCATCACATATATTGTGAGAATTCCATAGAGTTCATCCTTGGTTAGATTTTCCAAGTCAGATTTGTCTTCTAAAACTGACACTTTCAAATTGAACCGTGCAAAAAGAGTTCCCATGATCTTTTGTATAACTTACTTTTCTTCAATCGTAGCTCCAAGTCTCGCTATAGGAAGTATGTAGAAACATATTCCTCCTCTATCATCTTGAGTTTTTCAAATTGTCCCGATAATGTTTGCAATTTGACCTTCTTAACTTTGTAATCACCTTCATAAATACTCTTTAACTTGTCCCAAACTTCTTTCATTTTGGCGCATTACATTACTTTGGTAAACTCGACATCATCCAACCCACACAGAATGGCATTCTTTGCTTGTGCATTCCCTTCATATTATCTTCTATTTTCAGGGTCAACCGACACTTTTTTGGAGTTTGTGCGCTCATCTTTTTCTTTTGACTCATCTGCAGCTTTTGCGAACTCATATCCATCTTCCACTGATTTCCAAGCATCCATACGAAGTGATTACAAATAAACTTCCATTCTTGTTTTCCAGAAAGAATAGTTGGAGCCATAAAATCTTCGAGCTCCGTTGGTGGACAAACCCTCTTGCTTATCCATATCTACATTGGATCCTTCTTCCAGATGTTAGTCTGTTACTTAAGACACCTGCTCTGATACCAATTGTTGGATTCTCTTATTATTGAGAGGGGGGGTGAATTAGTAATAGCACAAATATGTGTTTTATTTATCTATAATAGATTTTCACCCATTAAAAAATTTCAGCAGCAATAATACCAAACACAACAGTGCATAAATATGTGTGAATAATTGTATATCTATAAATATATGTATATAATTACATTAGTGGGATATTGCAATTTCCAAACATGAGTAATCAAGGTTCTGTAGTGGGCATAAAGGTTGTTGTCGATTGTTTCTCACAATTCTACTGAGGTTCTTGGTTGGTTAGTAGATGTTTCCCTTCGTGGATGGGAGACATTTCTAGACCCTTGTCTTCTAATATTCTATGAAGCATATATTCGATGCTTTTGGCCCTTCATCAAGTTCACTCTGTGTTGGAAGAGTTCAATTCCTGTCGTTGATGGAAGGACGTGAAAATTTGACTCGATGTTGTGTAGAATTTGGCTTTATGTGTCCTGGTATTTTGTGCTTCGAACCTGGGTTCATTTTATCGATTCCCAATAGCATCTTTGCATAAAACTTATTTTCTAAAACACTAATTGGAAGAAGCATGGCATCGAATCTACCTGTAAGAGTCCTGCCTTGAATATTGACATAAATAACTTGCATATTTGTTTGTTGTGAATATAAAACTATCAAGCGGTTGTCAGGCAGGATATTGCATGGTATCCTACCTAGCTCCATGTGTGATATTGGAACTCATAATTATAGCATGCAATAGTGATTGTTCTATGTTTTGTTATAGAAACCTATGGTATTCTCTCTTGCTTCCATGATGTCATGTTAGGTTTTTTCTTATGATAGTATGGATTTATTACTCTTGGTGGCAATGGGATTACAAATATCATCTATGAGCATATCCATAATTCCACACTTATTTTAATACTACAATTGTGGAATAGTTGGCTTGATAGCTACAATTTTTGGATTATCTCTGCAAAAATGCATGAATCTTTGATATATCCAAATCTCAGCAACAATGGGCATGATACCCTTCTTTCCTAGCAATATTCTACGATTCACTATCTCCCAAATGGGACAAACCTCGCTCTTTTATCGAAATTATTATGAAGTATCCCTTTGTTTCGACAATTTTAACACCAGCAAACTAGGGTTTTTCTTTCCAACCTTAAGGTGTGAAGTGTAACATATCTAGTAGCACATTAAGAGACTAACCTTGCGGAATATTTCACCTTTGTGTAGCATGAGAAGCAAATTAGGGTTTCTTGTGGATTCATGAAGCATGTTTCTTTGAATTTGGTGGTTCTTCTTTCAAATGATTCAAAATCTCCTACTTTTTCCAGATCAAATGCATATATTCTCCCTTTTTTTAACATGAGATTTGGGATTTTGATGGCCATCTCATAAAGTAGCGATCTGGCCTCTTTATCTTCCAAAACCTATTAAAAAGTCTTATTTATTTGTAAAAACACTATAGTGCTTTTAATAATCGAAAGCTTGATATACTCAACGATGAGTTGGCATAACATTGTAATTTCTCTCTTTGACGTCGGCTTAGATGTAGTAGAAGAGTAGAGTTTCTCTTAAACAAACATGGATGTGTTTTCTTTTCATTTGATTTAGGTGTAAACTTTTGTAAGAATCCCTGCAAAATTTAATTAAAAGTTTACCAAAATTTAAATATTCATATATTCACATAAGGGCGCTCGCGCGAAGTTGGTTCCACTTTAAAAATCGGAAGTACACTTCCGAAATGTAAATCCACAACGCATATGCATTATCCATGCTATGTTCGGAAAACCCAAGCCCAAAGACAAGGCTAAGGTTAGTTAGTAGATATCGCATATCCATTATATTACATGTATTTTTAAAGGTTTACATATCGCATATGTGATATGCAAAACCAAAAAATAAAAATAAAACAGAGGCCACAGGCCTCATTTGCTATTTGCACAATGAGCAAGATTGGGAAGGCGAAATACCGCAGTTGCAAAATACTGGAGGTGGCTTGGCTCCAATGGAAGGTAAGTTTTCATATAATCCACATTTGTATTCAATTTTTGTTTGTTTTGTTAATTCATAGTTTTTATATTTGTTAAAACCTTAAAACGAATTTAATAAAAAAAATTGAATTAAATCAAAGAATGATATATTAAAACAATTTGTAATTGGTTGTTTTAATCTTAACAGATAACATGAATGTTCAAGATACTGTGCAAAATGAACCAAACCCAAACACAAACCCAAACACGAACCCAAACACGGAGTGGGGAACAAGACCGGAATGCACAGATTCTGGCTCGTTTGGGTGCATTGAGGCGCCTTAGATCATCTTTTAGAGGGGGGGATCATTTGAGACAATATTTAGCCGAGGCATTGGACACCATAACAAACACAATTGCCGAAGCCCAAGGAGCTCTGTACAAAATTAGCTCATACAGAGAATCCATGAGGCAATACTATTTCGATGGTTTGAGTTATAAAGGCATCAAAAACCTAAAGATTACAAAAGACCAACTGTTTTCATTATTCTGGGACCCTAGCACCAGATTAGTTCCACCCACCAGTCAAGCACACATTTCCATAGACTAGTGTGTGGAACCAAATGTGAAAGCCAATTGGATGGACCATTGGTATATGGTCTTTGATGAAGACCGTCATGGGAATAGGGACATCCCATTTTATTTCCTAAGGACGTTGTTTGAAGAATTCATCCTAGGGAAACATGTTAACTATTTTGATATTTTAGACTTCCAAGGTGTTGGTCATGGGATGCCCCAAGATAGGGAAGGGTCTAGGATGGATCCTAACCGTGTGCCATGCCCTCCATGCACACCAAAACCCCCTCGGGTATATCCTCCTGCGGGTCCTGTGATTGAGGATACAAAGGAGGCCTTATTTGACTTGGCAGATACATTGCTTCAGCATGGGACTGATGTCCAAGGAAATGTAGGCCAAGGGGTTGGCACTTCTAAGTCCGGCCCATCGCATAGTAAGGATCCATCTACAGATCACACTGGAGACGCAAAGCGTTCAGAGCGTCGTGTTACTCCACACCCTTGCACAGTGTGTGGAGGCATATGTTATGGCCCTGATTCAGAGTTCCGAGATGATGGATTACTTCGAAATTTGTAAGTAAAAATCATTATTTTCATATTATATTTTGTTTTATATCATAATTTTCAATTGTTTCACAATTTATTTCTATTTAATTATCTAAAAAATTATGTGAACAAATATACAGCTGGTGTCGCATGACACCCCAGATTCGCATAGTCTGTCGATTAATGTTAAGAACATTTATGCAATAGTCAATATTGCATATGGGTTTGGTTCTTCACCAGTAGCTGTAATAACTATACTTTTTAATTTGTCAACATTATTTACATATTTATAGTAGAGATTGTAACATTCAATACATCCTAATATGGATACAATATGTTTTATGCAGGGTGAGAAGGATGAGTATGTTGAATCCCATCCTAGTCCCTCTCATTTTTCATCCATCCTTTATATGTCTCGTTTTCTTTGTATTATCTGACATTGACATATTTTATTTTATGCATGCATATATTGAGCCATTGGTGCTTGACCCACCTCTTCCCCCCCGCCAGGAACATGTATGTTTCATTTTTTTTTTAACATCATTTTTCGTCCATGTAGTATATATGTCTATGATTCTTTTTATTATCTGAATTTGACATATGTTATTTTATGTAGGCTTCTAGTGAGGAACCGGTGCTTGAAGAGCACCAAATCGATGACCCACCTCTGACGAGCCAACAGGTACATTTATGTATCGCTTTCTTTTAATTGTGATTTTAATGATTCAACATTTACTTTTTTTATTTTTGAAATTGTCTAATTGTATCTTTATACTTTTGTATGTAGGAATGTGATTTTGATGAATATGTCCAAAAAGCGAACTTCTTCGCTAATGCATGTAGAAATCATTTTACCTAGTTGCTAGTTGATCGACCCACTGGTTACACACCTCCTCACGTCCCCCAGGTATATATATATATTGCAACTCTTGCTTATATTGCTTTTTGTACATGCAAGTATATTTTTCTTTGTTTCCCCCATTGATAAGCTGACATTGACATATATATTATTTTATGTATTTTGATAATGAGCAAGTGGTTATTGAAGAGCACCCAATCGGGGTTGTTGCTCACCCACCTCTCCCTGCCCCCCCCAATGTACCTGTATGTCTCGATTTCTTTGAAAAAGTCATTATCCCTCCATGTTGTATATGTCTTGTTTTCTTTGTATTATCTCACATTGACATATGTTACTTTATGCAGGAATCTATTGATCCATTGGTGCTTGAAGAGCACCAAAGAGAGGTTGTTGGCGACCCACCTCTTCCCCCCCGCCAGGTACATGTATGTTTCACTTTCTTTGAAAACATCATTTTCTGTCTATGTAGTATATATGACTGATTCTTTTTATTATTTGAAATTGACATATGTTACTTTATGCAAGCTTCTAGTGAGGCACTGATGCTTGAAGAGCACCAAATTGGTGACCCACCTCTGACGATCCAACAGGTATGTTTATGTATCGCTTTCTTTGTATGTTTATGTATCGCTTTCTCTGCAAATCAGTGACCCACCTCTTCCACCCCAATGTACATGTATATTTGTTGACATTGGCATATTAATTTTTTTATGCAGCTTGATAGTGAGCAAGTGGTCCTTGAAGAGCACCCAATCGGGTCGTTGCTAGTGAGGCACCATGACCCACCATTACTTACTCACATACAATAAGTAAAAATGTTATATTGGTTTGGAATTTGAACAAATGTACATAGAATTTTTATAGGTTGGTAAACTAACTTACAAATTTTGGTTTTTCTGCAGTCTCCACTAATTCGACCTATCCCTCTTGTTCAGCGATGGGGATCACTAGTGAGCAGTCGGAAAAGAAAGCTAGACTTCTCCGAAGACATTGGAAGTGGTAGCAAAAGGGGGGATAACTAAGATAAATGCATAGGGGGGATACATAGATGTAACTTTTTGTTTTTATACACACATATGTACAGTTTGATCCACTATTTTGTATTATGGCCATGTGGCATGCCAATTTTTGTAACATTATTTGTATACATATATAATATAAAGCAAGGTTTAAATTTACACATATATGGTTGACTTGATCTTGGAACATGATATGTGTGGTTCACCTATGTGATATAATGATATGTGTGATTCACATGTGTGCTAGTATGAATTTTCAATACTTAAAGGAAGAATTTATGACTCATCCAACTAAGATCAAGTAATGATTAAGTAAGTCATGGGAGATAATCACTAGACACCATGACCATAACCATACCATACAACTACCTAAATTTAACTATCATCAAATTTTTAACATTATGGCTATCCTCAAATTTTTAACATCATAACCATACCATACACTACCTAAATTACATACACTAACATCATAACACTAAAGTTACATGTGTTTCTACTTCTAAGTCATGCATGCATGTGTAATATACCATATCATACCCTACAATACCCTATGATACTAACATCATACCATACTAACATACAATAACATACCATAACATAACATAATAACATCATACCATACTAGCATACCATAGCATACTAATATACCATACCATACCCTACAATACTAACATCAAACCCTACAATACCCTATAATAACATAACATGTACCATAACATACTAACATCATACCATACTAACATACCATACCATACCATACTAGTTCTACATACCACACCATACCATACGTGTCCATGTGTTTCTAGTTCCATCTCATAACTTGTAAAGGGGTCACTAAACACTAGTTCCATGTCATAACTTGTCAACCCAAGTGATAGCATGCAATTTGGTGTTCATGAAACCCTAGTTGGTTTTCAATATGTACATGTACATGTGTTTCTAGTTCCATCTCATAACTTGTAAAGAGGTCACTAAACCCTAGTTCCATCTCATAACTTGTCAACCCTAATGATAGCATGGAATTTGTAGTTCATGAAACCCTATTTGGTTTTCAATTTGTACATGTACATGTGTTTCTAGTTCCATCTCATAACTTGTAAAGAGGTCATTAAACCCTAGTTCCATGTCATAACTTGTCAACCCTAGTGATAGCATGCAATTTTGTGTTCATGAAACCCTAGTTGGTTTTCAATATGTACATGTAAATGTGTTTCTATTTTCATCTCATAACTTGTAAAGAGGTCACTAAACCTTAGTTCCATCTCATAACTTGTCAACCATATTGATAGCAAGCAATTTGTAGTTCATGAAACCCTAGTTGTTTTCCAATTTGTACATGTACATGTGTTTCTAGTTCCATCTCATAACTTGTAAAGAGGTCACTAAACCCTAGTTCCATCTCATAACTTGTTAACCTTAGTGATAACATGCAATTTGGTGTTCATGAAACCCTAGTTGGTTTTCAATATGTACATGTACATGTGTTTCTAGTTTCATCTCATAACTTGTAAAGAGGTCAATAAACCCTAGTTCCATCTCATAACTTTTCAACCATAGTGATAGCATGCAATTTGTAGTTCATGAAACCCTAGTTGTTTTCCAATTTGTGCATCTACATGTGTTTCTAGTTCCATCTCATAACTTGTAAAGAGGTCAATTAACCCTAGTTCCATCTCATAAATTGTCAACCCTAGTGATAACATGCAATTTGGTGTTCATGAAACCCTAGTTGGCTTTTAATATGTACATGTCCATGTGTTTATATTTCCATCTCATAACTTATAAAGAGGTCACTAAACCCTAGTTCCATCTCATAACTTGTCAACCCTAGTGATAGCATGCAATTTGGTGTTCATGAAACCCTAGTTGGTTTTCAAAAGTGCATGTCCATGTGTTTCTAGTTCCATCTCATAACTTGTAAAGAGGTCACTAAACCCTAGTTCCATCTCATAACTTGTCAACCATAGTGATAGAATGCAATTTGTAGTTCATGAAACCCTAGTTATTTTCCAATTTGCACATGTACATGTGTTTCTAGTTCCATCTCATAACTTGTAAAGACGTCACTAAACCCTAGTTCCATGTCATAACTTGTCAACCCTAGTGATAGCATGCAATTTGGTGTTCATGAAACCCTAGTTGGTTTTCAATATGTACATGTATATGTGTTTCTAGTTCCATCTCATAACTTGTAAAGAGGTCACTAAACCCTAGTTCCATCTCATAACTTGTCAACCCTAGTGATAGCATGCAATTTGTAGTTCATGAAACCCTAGTTGTTTTCCAACTTGTACATGTACATTTGTTTCTAGTTCCATCTCATATCTTGTAAACAGGTCGCTAAACCCTAGTTCCATCTCATAACTTGTCAACCCTAGTGATAGCATGCAATTTGGTGTTCATGAAACCCTAGTTGGTTTTCAATATGTACATGTCCATGTGTTTCTAGTTCTATCTCATAACTTTTAAAGAGGTCACTAAACCCTAGTTCCATGTCATAACTTGTCAACCCTAGTGATAGCGTGCAATTTGGTGTTCATGAAACCCTAGTTCGTTTTCAATATGTACATGTCTATGTGTTTCTAGTTCAATCTCATAACTTGTCAACCATAGTGATAGCATGCAATTTGTAGTTCATGAAACCCTAGTTGTTTTCCAATTTGTACATGTACATGTGTTTCTAGTTCCATCTCATAACTTGTAAAGAGGTCACTAAACCCTAGTTCCATCTCATAACTTGTCAACCCTAGTGATAGCATGCAATTTGGTGTTCATGAAATCCTAGTTGGTTTTCAATATGTACATGCCCATGTGTTTCTAGTTCCATCTCATAACTTGTAAAGAGGTCACTAAACCCTAGTTCCATGTCATCACTTGTCAACCCTAGTGATAGCATGCAATTTGGTGTTCATGAAACCCTAGTTGGTTTTCAATATGTACATGTCCTTGTGTTTCTATTTCCATCTCATAACTTGTAAAGAGGTCACTAAACCCTAGTTCCATGTCATAACTTGTCAACCCTAGTGATAGCATGCAATTTGTAGTTCATGAAACCCTAATTGGTTTTCAATATGTACATGTCCATGTGTTTCTAGTTCCATCTCATAACTTGTCAACCATAGTGATAGCATGCAATTTGTAGTTCATGAAACCCTAGTTGTTTTCCAATTTGTACATGTACATGTGTTTCTAGTTCCATCTCATAACTTGTAAAAAGGTCACTAAACCCTAGTTCCATGTCATAACTTGTCAACCCTAGTGATAGCATGCAATTTGTAGTTCATGAAACCCTAGTTGTTTTTCAATTTGTACATGTACATGTGTTTCTAGTTCCATCTCATAACTTGTAAGAGGCATGGTCGATGGTTTTGCATAGTTGACCCACCAATGCAAGAATTGCATTGATGGAAACTAAGCAAAAACCTAGTTTGCAAAATCAATGCACAATGAAGTCATTGGTCCTTTAAAATAGGAGGGAGACTGCCACCTAGAGGTATTCACATGCCAGGAGACCAATGGAGTCTACGGTTCTTCGATCCGACCTCCGGTTTTTTAGTTATGTCCAGTTGAAAGTCGCATGAAAATGTCGTTCGGGGACACTTGGTGACTTCCGGTTCAGGAGCGAAAATCCAAATGGAGCAGCAAAATTGCATGTCGTTGGCTCCCACAAGTGTGTATGGGCAAGGCCGATATGGGAACCCTACCAACACAACCACGGTCGAGGGTTTTCATTTGTTGGCCCCCAAATGAAATAGTTGCAAGAGTTGACCCAGCAATGTAATAAATGTATATTAAACTAAGAACATAAAAAAATGTGAATTTCAAGAACTCGAGAGCATGTTATTTTCCGATTTCTATTTGTTGGTTCTCGGCACCTTCAATGTGGCATAGATGGTGTTTGTATCCTAGGCACACGAAAGGCTAGACATTAGTAACATCATAAGGAAAAAAAGAGAACCCAATGAAAATGTGCAAACATGATTTATAGATAACTCACCTGAGTTTGTATGATCGTGTTTATAGTGTCTAGTATCCTCTAAATAATATTATGTCTGTGAATGGTATCCGTCAATCATAGGTTTATTACATTGGGAATCAAATAAGGCTAAATAATTGAAATTGTGCTTCATAATTCACTTTAAAGGTTAAATAATGCACCTGACAATGCCCTCAGATAAGTAGGCCATCTGGATCATCTCTGCTGCTGATGGTGTCCATCAATCTTTCGTGCTCTATATGAGGTAGAAAGTATCGTACATGTGACCTATTTTTGTGACTATGTGTGCGCAGCTTGATGTTTATACCAACTACTAGGTTGGTGAAGTGGTATACAATAGCTCCCGGTCTATAATCCTAATATACATACCCACCCTTCCTTTTCTGTTGTGCTATAAGTGTCAAGTACTCCCCTTTTATAACCATCAAGCCAGCTGGGAATTCAATATTTTCATCATCTATAACAGGTTTGAGAATGGTTTATTTCCCCTCTAAGCAACATGCCAAACAATAGTTAGAACCCCATTCATTATTTTTTGGGGCAACCACTGCATATATATGACTTGTGAAAGGAAATAGGTCGAGTTAACAATAAATTTTTTAAATAAGGTCTTGAATTTCTAATTTCTACATAAATTAAATTCTACATAGGTCGAGTAAACAATACATATATGCATTTTCTTATTTAGGTACTACTCATGTACCTACTTGTATGAGATCTGATATGTGATCATAGTCTGTAGAAATATGTGTCTGACCTTCCAAATGGTCTATTTCATTAACCTCGTTGAAATTGATGCCAAGTGTCACTCGATCCCATGTATCAATGGTATATGTATACTCAGAATCATCCCATTCATCGATGCTACAAGAACTGCAAAAGCAAGAATTCAATCATGTCCAAATTTGTAGGGTCGAGTTGTCTGAGCTTTTAATTAAATGAAACTGTCGAGTTCCATGCACTGTGTTCACCCGATGTGTTTGGGATCGGTCCACATTTGTCACCTCCTAGAATATTCTCTGCACTATGTGTTTCCTTGTTGCTTGTTCTCACATGACAGATGCACACCATTTCACTATAGATGCAGCATCTCGAAGGCGAGCACCTGTAAACTTCATTTCTTCCCTTCGGAGGGCGGTTTTTATGCATGCACCAGCACCATCGTGCTCTCCTTTGCCATGACCAATTTCAAAGTAGTTCCATACATGTGGCACCTTGTATTTTATGTGCAACAAATAGAACCATTCAAATACATAGGCATTCTTGAACTGTCCAACACAACCATCTGACCAAATGAAATGACGATAAAATGGTATATCCATAGCTATCACATGATCATAGAATAATTCAAAGCAATGTTGCATGTAATGGATGTCATGGGTCCGGTCGTCACTTATGTAGAAGTGACTTTCTTTCAGTATCACACGTTTCTCTTCATTGCTATCTGGCCCATGTCGATACGTGATATGCACCATTATGCTCACCTACTCTGAGTGATAGCATTGACTTTGTATTTCATTTTGTGGTTGTAGGGTGTAATTTTCTGCAAAGTCAACCACTGATATTATTGTTCTAAGAGGGAATGTGTCCCAGCATATTCTGAATTGCTCATCTTGCCACCGTGCCATATCAACATGTTGAATGTATTTTGGATCTTTTCACGAAACTCTGAAAAAAATCACATACTTGCACCTGGTGAAAAAAAATAAGCAGTGTTATAAAACAACATAAAAAGATGTGTACATGAATATTAATATGTCAATATTCAACAATTTACCAATGAATTCACCAATTTAATCCTCCTGCTTTCTTTCCCATCATGTAGCTGATATGTCTCATACTGATAGTTATACTTCTCGGAAATTTAATTCCCGAATGCTTGATCTTCACTTTCATGGATACAATCAAACCATAATGATAGCCCACCACAATTGTTGCGAGAACCGTCTACACATTGTTTTAAGTAATGTGTTTGCCCATCTTTCCTCGGACACATTATGCTATGGATGAAATATCTGGATGACATTGGTGGTACTGTACTTGAGCATTCCTGCAAATGGTTAGGATGCAAAAAACGATGTATATGTGCAAATGTATGGTAATATAGGTCAAACTCTATGTGGTATCTACAACAACAAGTGTTCCGAATGGTATGATTCTAACATACCAAGGCTTGCATTTTTCAAAATATCTTTTCCTGAGCCTTAGCTCTACGTGGGAAACTTTAAACATCTCGAACAGTTGAGTTTGTGTCATGTCAAGATAATGTTTAACATGAGGTTCATTGCCTCTATTACGTACATTCCCCATTGAAATCCACCCAAACTTGTACAAAACCTATGGAATTATGTAAGTGATGAATAAATTGCAGGTTGAATAGTTCTCGATGCATGGGTTCAGAAGAATTATATATTTTGCTACAGTAAACCTGGCCCACAGCACGCAACCCAACATTTTTTATATAACTCATATCGCATATGCGATATAACGCATGTCCATTTTATTGCATATGTGATATGGATACAATGCTTTTTAATTAATGGGAAGTTTTTTTATGTGATCTCCAAAACGCATATGCGATATATCACATATGCGATTTAGTGCATATCAAATATGCAACTTGACTTATCCATGCTTATCAAATATTAAAATATTAAATATCAAATGCATATCAAACTTGGACTAAAATATGTTAAACTTCTATAACCTTACAATGGACCCCATACCAATGGTTAAGACCTCCAAACCTATCCTTGGACCATGGTAGTGTCTATAGAACTATCGCTTTCTGTTACACTGTTTTCCCATTACCATGGTTAAGACCCTGAGACCCATCCTTAGTGCATAAAACCTCATAATGACACCCATATCCCACTAAAGGCCAAATATTCCATCTAGAAGGCATGTGTGTTAATTTAGGGACTTATTGTCTACTGTTCCATGACTATAGTTGTAGTTTAGATACCCATCCCTCCCCATCCCTCCCATACAAAAACCTATAATGACACCCTTATCCCATTATAATACCATTTAGACTCCCAATATTCCTTCCAGACGGTCTATTGGGTGGATCATGGCCCAACATTACATTGGTTATGAGGGGGGGGAAGTCAAAGGAGGGAGAGGAAGGTATGGAGGGAATCATGGGAGGGAGGGATGGGTATGATGATGATGACTATGATGATGATGATGATGATGATGATGATAAAGATGACGATGACGATGATGATGATCACGAATAGTATGACTATGATGACGATGATTATGATGATGATTACGATGATTATGAGGATGATGATGACTATTATGGTGATTATAATGATGATGGTGATGATGATGACAATGATGATGATGAGGATGATGACTATGAGGATGAGGAGGAGGAGGAGGAGGATGACTATGATGATGATGATGAGGATGAGGGTAATGATGATGATGATGATGATAGGGATGATGATGATGATGATGATGATGACGATGATGATGAACAATGATGGTGATGATGAGGATGAGGATAAAAAAAGGATGATGACTATGATGATGAGGAGGAGGATGAGGGTGATGATGATGATGATGATGACGAAGATGATGATGATGATGACGATGACGATGACGATGATGATGAACAATGATGGTGATGAGGAGGAGGAGGAGGAGGAGGAGGACGAGGATGATGAGGATGAGGGTGATGATGATGATGATGATGATGATGATGGCGATGACGATGATGATGAACAATGATGGTGACGATGATGATGATGATGAGGAGGATGAGGATTATGATGATGACAACAATGATGAGAAACAATGATGATGATGATGATGATGATGATGATGATAGGTTTAGTTGAAACTTTGCTTTTATTTTATTTTCAAGCATTTGCAATGGAATGGTGATGATGATAAGGAGGATGATGACAATGATGATGATGAGGATGATGACTATGATGATGATGAGGATGATGTTGATGATGATGATGATGATGATCACGATGACGATGATGATGAACAATGATGGTGATGATGATGATGATGATGATTACAATGATGAGGAGGAAGATGATGACTATGATGATGAGGATGAGGATGAGGGTAATGATGATGATGAGGAGGAGGAGGAGGAGGAGGAGGGGGATGGTGATGAGGAGGAGGAGGAGGAGGAGGAGGAGGAGGAGGAGGAGGACGATGCCGATGATGATGAACAATGATGGTGAGGAGGAGGAGGAGGGGGAGGGGGATGAGGAGGAGGAGGGGGAGGGGGATGAGGAGGAGGAGGGGGAGGGGGATGAGGAGGAGGAGGGGGAGGAGGAGGAGGATGATGATGATGATGACGATGATGATGAACAATGATGGTGATGATGAGGAGGAGGAGGATGATGACTATGATGATGATGATGAGGATGAGGGTGATGAGGAGGAGGAGGAGGAGGACGAGGACGAGGATGATTATGATGATGATAACGATGATGATGAACAATGATGGTGATGATTATGATGAGGATGATGAGGATGAGGGTGATGATGATGATGATGAGGATGATGATGATGATGATGACAATGATGATGAATAATGATGGTGATGATGATGATGATGAGGATGAGGATGAGGATGAGGATGACGACGATGATGATGACGAATAATGATGATGATGATAGGTTTAGTTAAAACTTTGCTTTGATTTTTTTTCCAAGCATTTGCAATGGAATGGTGATGATGAACAATGATGATGAGGAGGAGGAGGATGATGACAATGATTATGATGAGGATGATGACTATGATGATGATGATGATCACGACGACGATGATGATGAATAATGACGGCAATGATGATGATGATGATGATGATGATCACGATGATGATTATGATGATGATCATGATCATGATGACTATGGCTATGATGATGATTATGATGATGATGACGATGATAGTAATGATATTTCACCCGCTTACTATAAATAATAATTACTAAATCTTGAAAACCCTCGAAACCTTTAATACACATATAAACACTCATTACACTGATGGCCACACACTTGTTTGAATATTTCTAGTACCAGATGATCTATTCTATTCTATGGACCGTACATTTTCAGACATCGATGAACAACCGTTCACCCCTCATATCTCTCCTGTCCCCCCCTCATATATGTCCTCCCTCCATCCCCCTCATATATCTCCCATAAGCATCCCTCCCCTCCCATTATATTTCTCCTCCCTTCATCCCCCCATATATGTCCCCTACCCATCCCTCCCTCCCATGATTCCCTCTACACCTTCCTCTCCCTCCTTTGACTCCCCCCCCTATTAACCAATGTAACATTGGGCCATGAGCCACCCCATAGACCGTCTGGATGGAATATTAGGAGTCTAAATGGTATTATAATGGGATAAGGATGCCATTACTCTTTTTTACTCTTGTACCAAATTAGTTAAGAAAAACAATATGAATCGCATATGCGATATGAATAAACTATAATGCATATCCGTGTTCTAAAAATTTAAAAACTCGGTGGGAATAAGGTTTGGCATTATGTTTGGAATTAGCTTCGGACTACTGAACCTATTGGCTAGGACATAAAAACCAAAGCTATTGCCTATCTTTTAGAATTCTATCAATATGCTCAGTTTCGATGGCGTGTTTTGCTTTGATAAACATAGTGTTTTTTTATGAAAATTTAGAATATTTTAGAGTACGATCTTACGATTCTGAATATGTAATATTTTCCTTCAAATGTACATGTTTTAATTATTTATTATTATTTTTCTAAATGACACAGGTTGGTTTTCGAAAATAGATACATCGATTGTTTTTTATATAACTTTTGATTGCCTTCACCATTTTCCAAGAAAAATATATGGTGCACTAGAAAAGAGAGAGCTCTACAATATTATATATAGAAATCAAGGATTTCATTAATTTTTGCCTCTAAAGTGTTGCACCCGCACATAACATTTTCATTTCGGGTTTTTCTGACTTCAATAATTAATAAATAAATAAATAATTCATGAAACACTATGAATAAATAGTGTTGCACTAGGACCATATGTCATTTATATGTCTGCAATATTTTATACAAAATTGACATCATTTACTTCATAGATTGTTGCACCCGAACAAACATATATGTTATGATGTGCTGAAATTTTGAAAACCCAATTTCACGGAAACTAATTTTATAATCATTTACACACATTTTTTCTGCATAAATTTTATATATTATGAAAGCTGATTCAATTACCTATCTTTGTCTTTTTACTTCATCTTCAAATACATTAGGGAAGTACCCCTAATTATCACCTAGAGTGAGAGGTTCCAAGTTTTTCCAGTATTATGTGGCATCTAACGTGTCTTTAAAAGAGTTCATGATTGTGCATCAGCCCATAACTAAAGTTCTATTTATTTCTTTTTAAACACATGCTAACGAAAACACAACTTAATTTTAATTGTCCTCTTGTCTTGCACACTATGTTTAAGATCACCTATTAAACCTACAATCTTTTCTTGAACTTATTTGCATAAATATTGTTGAACCATTCTCTCTGATTTCTCATATTCTTACATAAACTAGAATCAATATATCATGAACTTCTAATAAAATTATATTATGAGCCACCATTACAAGAAATTATTATCAAGAGCTTGTGTATAATTACCTCTATGTTGTCCTTGTCTCTCGTCATGGAGCTATTTGGTACCATTGTCTCAACTATAAACAAAATTAAAAAGTTTGTTGTAATTGATATATGGGTATTTATGGATTCTATGTTATATTTAGTGCACCAGAATCATTGTATCATTTTTCTAACAAAATTATATTACCAACCGTCATTACAAGAAATTATTATAAGGAGTACAATGATCTTGTGCATAATTACTTCTATGTTGTCTTTGTCTCTCGTCATGGAGTTGTCTCCAGCCATTGTCTTGACTATATAAACATAATTACAAATTACAAAGTTTGTTGTAATTTTTATATGGAATATATTTATCGATTAGTGCACACTTGGGTATATAAACACAATTGCAAGGTTTTCTGCAATTGCTATATGAATATTTTCCTATAATTGTTATATGGATAGATGTCATTCTTTGTGTTGCACATGCTTGAGTATCTACATTGTTGTATCGTCTATTTCTATTTAAAAAAAAACATGTTAATAAAATTATATTTGATTTTTTTTTTAACTTTATGTTTTTACTTTACACATATCTATGCATCTATGCATTTCCCTAGTAAAAATCGGATGTTAAATGATGTTGTGTTATGCTTTAAACTTTTAAAAATGTCATAACTCACATGCAAAGAATATTGTCTTTATTAAAAATTTACTTGGTTTTGACTTGCACAAACTCGAGTTCAGTAGTGTTTTGAATTGCCCAAACACTACCTCTATTGCTACAAAATCAATTTTGCCCAAACTATTTTGCTCCTCTGTAAAAACTTGGACTTCTGCTAAATTGTCGAAACATGGAATTCAGGCAGATTCCTTGATTTATAACGTAATAGATAAAACTTATATTTCCAATTCTCTCTGAGGAAAGGTAATTTCGTTATGTATAGTGAGACATTTCGGAACGTAGCATTTCGTTATGTATGGACCTGGGGTTGATACGTTGGATTTTGTATTTTAGCTAGTTCTTGCTCGATATTCAACATGGAGGAAGGTTTATATGATTCTTTGGATTCTGCGGGGACTGGTCTATGCTCTGCAGGCTTAGGGATTGGCGGAGTGACAGGAATATAGGTAGCGGGAGCAGGTTTAGTAGGAGGATTTGTTTGCGGAAGAGGTGGATCAGTCGAAACGAGCCTACCGGATGCAGTTAAGTTCCCTTCAACCTTAAGGGCATTGGATTGCATTAGGAGTAAAGTGTCAGCTATTCTCTCTCCACAGAATGGCAAAGTCTACAGGGACTAATATAATGGAATAACATTAGGCAAGAGGTTCTCAATTAAGAGTTTATCATGGAACACCATGGGGGCTCTGCAATTTTATGCTGCTAGTTTTTTGAAACCTAGTTTCCGGAAATAAAGAATGAATAATGCGCTCTGGAGTTCAGTTCGCTAGTTTGGTGAACCTAGTACCAACAGTAAAAAGTGGGAAGTTTAATTAAGCCGAAGTTTGAAAAAAGCATGTACTTTTTTGGTCGACCATCTAGCCAATAACTATGCGCAATCTGTCTTCTCTGCAAAATTTTAGTCTTCCAACAACAACCTGCCACGTGAATCGTTGTCATCAGTATCGTGTCGATGGCTTGTTCCTCCACTGTGAATTCAACCATCATCGTATCCATGGCATTAACAGATCTTTGTCTTCGACTATTGCAGAAGACGATGCAGGAGAAGGTGGCAAGATCGGTTTCAGAGTTATCCCCAATGGTTTGGCTTTCCAGACACAACAAGAAAAAGGGCATTTTAGCCTCACATTAACACCACTATTTGTAAATGATTTAGGAAATCCTTAATTTTCAAATAGTGGTGCAAAAGTGGTGATAATGTGAAGATAGGCAAGTGGTGCTAAAATGTATGGTGCAAGAAGTGGTGCTTATAGAAAGGTTGATTATGGTGTTAAATGAATTTGTGGCATTCCATGATGTATGGTGCAAACCACCAAAACAAATCCTAAGTGGATTAAGATTTTGTGGTGCTAAACACCAAAACCAATTCAACATACTTTAAAAGTTTTTGGTGCAGAACCTCAAAATTATTATCATTATTATTATTATTTAATTTACACAAACTTGTATTTGTATATGGTGCAAAGCACCATAAAATAAGAAATGTAGAAAAAAATACAAATCAAATTATATATATATA
>LPNX011218748.1:143238-261423 GCA_001517045.1 Pseudotsuga menziesii
TGCTTGTCTAGGCTCGAAACAAGATCATAATTGGATTTTCTATCAAATTTGTGACTTAAATCTTAAATCTTTGACAGTAGTTTGAGGTTTGACTGACAGAAAAATGATATCATAGATATAATGACATAGTTTGGATGAGTTTTATTTGATAACCAAATGATGCTTCTGGGACAATGGGTAAACTTCGAAATCCCTCATATCTTTTTCTATATTTCATATATAATACAGTTTTGTAGAAAGCAGGATCTCTTTTGATTGTTTGGACCCTGAATTTCTGGCTGTGAAAACGGTGCAGGAGGGGCGTGTGGATACGGCAATCTTTACAGCCAAGGCTATGGAACCAACACTGCTGCTTTGAGCACTGTGCTTTTCAATGATGGGCTCAGCTGTGGAGCCTGCTATGAAATGCAACGCAATGACGATCCCCAGTGGTGTTTACCCGGGACTGTGATGGTCACAGCCACCAACTTCTGCCCACCAAACAACGCTCTCCCTAGTAACAACGGTGGATGGTGCAACCCACCCCTGCAACACTTCGATATGGCGGAGCCCGCTTATCAGAAGATCGCCAAATACAGGAGTGGGATCGTCCCCATCCTCTACAGAAGGTAATTATCATTTGCTTATACAAATTGAATTCAAACTTCGCATTGCAAATTCCACAGTCTTTCTCTCTCGCTACAAATTTCTAAGAGGTTGACAATGCAGGGTCCCCTGCTTGAGGAAGGGAGGAATTCGTTTCACCATGAATGGTCACTCATACTTCAACCTGGTGCTTATCTCCAATGTTGGAGGAGCTGCAGATGTCCACGCCGTTTCGATAAAAGGGTCGAGGACTGGCTGGCAGCCCATGTCACGCAATTGGGGACAGAACTGGCAAAGCAATTCCTACCTGAATGGGCAGAGCCTTTCGTTCCAGGTAACCACCAGCGATGGCAGGACAGCGGGTAGGTGAAAAGTTACATCAGTTACATATGATGTCATTGTTACAGGTGTCGAACCAAATCCAGATAGCAAACTTCGAGAATGACATCATCCCTGCTTACCCAATAGCAACACAAATAAATACGATTTTAATAAATTTAAAAATTGCTATTTTTCATGTTACAAAGTTAAACTTTGGAATAGAGATTTTAATCCTTTAAATATGCATCGATATGCACCAACTAATACCCAAAGTCAACGCTGTTTGAATTCGACCGATTGCAATATACCAGCCGGAGGCAGGTATAATAATGAGTAATGTATAACATAAAATAGAATAAAAATAAGTAAACATTAAGTTAATCATGTTAAAAAAACAGAAAAACACTTCTCCCAATCACAACAAAGAATTCTTTCATGAGATTTCTCCCAATCACAACAAAGAATTCTTTCATGAGATTTCAATGTTTTGTATTTTCAGCCTCTTCCTCTCTAATTTCATGTGTATCCTGCGAAATATTTGAAATAAACACTTTAAAAAAATATAAACTTATTAAATAATTTTTCATTTTAACCTTTAAAAAATTAACCAAAAAACCCGTAATTATAAAAATTAACTAAAAAACTGTAATTTGTTCTCTTTAGTGATTTACATATAACTGAAAAGATTGTAACTTGTTGTCTTTAGTAATTTACATAAATCTGATCGAACATTACTCATAATTACTTTTTTTTTTACAAGATACTCATTATTACTTTGTGACTATGGTTATGATTATGGTTAATGTTTATAAAAATCAATTTTGATTTATTAAATTGTGGGATATATAAAGAAGTATTGTGAATATTTTTATTAATTTTATAATAGCTAGGTAATAAAATTGATTTTTTAAACTTTTAATAATGTAATAAATTATATTTATTGGTGAGTTTTGTGTATTGATGAAATTTAGAATTGAAAATTGGTATTTTTTTTGTTTATTAAAAAAATAAGTTCAAAATAAATATAAAATATTCAAATTAAACATAAAATATTCTCCCTCATAACGAGGGTATCTCATGAAAATAAATAAACAAAGATAATGTCATAAGTTTTCCTTAATTTAATGTCAATTTAAAATTTTGATAGTTATTTTAAAAATACTTTTATAAAAATAACACATTTTGAAATTATTAATCTATAAATTAATTTAAAACATATTATAAACTTACAAAAATTAATAAATTTAAGTTTTTGATAAACTTGTAAATGGAAAGAGAAACAAAGTTACTTAGTACCTTCCTCCTAAAAAAAATATGTTAGGATATGATTAGATTGAGACATGAACTAATGTCATTAAAAACATTTGGCTTTTAATTAAAATGTATATTGTTTTAATATTACTATTGCAATAGTAATTAATAAGTTGCTTTGAGGGTTTGTAATTTTTTAAATTGTTATTTTCTTTAAGTGGTGATTTTGTATTCAACATATGTTTGTATTCAAAGTGGAACTAGGATATGAATTTAGTAACATCCACAATGAAGTCTTTGAAAGAAGGGAACGTCCACCATGTTGAATAACTCCTCATGGAACCCATATACCTAGAACAAGAGAAAATGTTTTTTGTGATGTTTTGAGGCCTCTTAATGCCATCCATATCCACACTTAGAGGATAAATATCTCCTATTATTAAGGTTCTTTCGTGGAGGTATGAGATGTCATCCAAGGGCTTCGATCCCTTTGAGTTTTTCTATCCTATTTATTTCCAAGCTATTGAGAGCTATACTTAGATCTAAAAACAAATTAACAACTCCCATATTTCCATTGAGAGGCATACTTAGTTCTCAAAACCTCTTAATGTCTCTCATATTTTCACTTATATGCTCTAGATCCCTTAGAGAGTGTTGGGCCAGGATAGAGCTAAAGGAATAACCTGAAGTGCAAGCGCAAGAGGAAAATCGGGCACGCGGCGGGATAAAAGCAGGTAAAGGATGAAAAGAAAGCATTGAACAGAGAAAGTTGCAATGAGGAAAAGCGCACCCAGAGTTAGTGAAGATTGGAAGGTAGAAGAGTTAAGGCTGAAAGGCGACATGTCAAGAAGAACTGTAGGTGCTCAAATCGGCGGAAGACTAAAGGACATAGTCAGGACTTGTACAGCAGACTTAAAGATGTTTTCGTGGCTAGTTATGGCCTTCGATTAATGCAATGCAGGACGTTTTGCGGTCGATATGGCCTGTCATTAATGTAATAGAAGATTTTTGTGGTTGTTTATGCCTGTAATAACTGAGTTGTACTCAGTCGATCGTGCGCGGTCTTGTAACTTCTATAAATAAGAGGAACCCGTTCTGTATAAGGGTTAGCTTCAAAGCTTTAGAGTTTCAGAGAGATTGTAGTAGCTAGTTAGTTGGTAGCAGTATAAGTATTTTGAGGAGATCAGAGAGGAGTCTGATAGTAGAAGGTTGTTGAGCTGGGGATCTGCAGCTATGTGCACAAACCGTTGTGTAGAGTCATTCTGCAACTAAGTGTGCAGATAGTAGTGTAGAAGAGTCGATCCAAGCTGTGTGCGAATCAGTAGGAGTAGAAGAAAAGCATACAAATAGAGAGCATGAGAGCAAGAAGAGTCGAAGCTAAATAGACATATCTCAAAACAGTCTGTAAGTTACAGACTGCAAGGTGCCATATATTTCTCATGCCAGATGAAGAGCACCTTGGTGGTTTTTTCCAAATGGGTTTCCACATTATTTCCTGTGTTTCATGAATGTTGAATGTGAATGGTTGAATGTTTAATGGTTAATGTTGAATGTTTGATTATATTACATTGTTTATAGTTATTGTTTGAAAGAATGTCGCAATACTGTTAACATCAGTAAATGAATGGATGGTTAAAGCATTGTCGAGAACTATATATTATTCATGTTAAGATACTGTTAAGTTATAATACTGTTGCATCGTTGTTATTCACATTTAAGGAATCACTTGCGTCACATAGTTGCACCAGTTGTTAAGTTGACAAGGACAAGGTTGTGTCGCACGCTGGCTTGCCGCACTATTGCGCCACTGTCGAGTAGTAAAAGACTCCAGCCTTCCGACTATGTCGAGTTCCTTGGTCGCACGCCAAGGGACTGTAATCCCTCGCCGACTGCGAAAACATGGTTCTTGCAGTTACACATTAAGATATCTTGGGTGAGACTGCACCTACCTTGCAGGTTTTGTTGGCTGAGCTTGATCCGTCAGGCCGATGTCTTTGGGTGTTTTATTGGTTTTGTGTTGTTGTTGAACCTGGGCCGTGTGAGTGAGGAAAAGAAGGCCAACAGAGAGGTCATGTGTGGTAATTTGAGGCAATATAAATGGCTCTTGACCCCTATAAGATTTCTTTATTAATTAAGGTGTTGGATCCTTCCCCAACTATGTATATGTCCTTGAGATACATACATGGATATCAAACCTCATAATGGATTTAATATACAAAATTTGAAGCCAAGCATCCCCTATATAGGCCCTCTGTGGTGATTTTAAACCTCCTTCATATCCCTTTATCCCTAAGTGTATATGTTTAGGGCCTATGTCCTAGGTTTCCTAGATTTACCTTATCTAGATCCAAGTCCTATAGTGGGGATTAAAATCTCCTAAAGGATATGCTTTCACTATATAGAGAACATTTATCCTTAGTAGAGGATAAGTATTTTGGTTTGAGTCCTTGATCATGACCCTTAAGCCCTAAAACCTTCCCTTAGGATCTCAGGCCCAAGTTCCACCCTTGACAATTTCTATATATCCTAATTTACAAGTTTGGTTCTCCAAACCTGCAAAAATTTCCATTTCCCCACTGTTATCACCCTGTAATTTTCCTATGGTTTTGATAGGAATTCATAGGGGTAACCATTTCAAACCAATATTTAGACTCTATTCTAGCCAATACAATCAGAGAGGGATCTCTCTTGTGACAAAAAACATTCACATTTACATATGGATTTAAGTAAGCATTCAGAAGGCTAGATTTCTTAGGGGAACATAATATTTGTAGATTTAAATATGGTGAAACAAACATACAAGAAAAACCATTGGCAAATGGAGTCACTACCTGAATCAATCAAGGATATTACACTGAAAATGAGTAAGGATTTTCCTTTGTATTCTAAGGCAAAGTAGGTGTCACATTCAGTCAGATATCTTTAAAGGGTGTTAGGAGAAAGATGAGAGAGCCCAATGAAGCAAGAGGCACCTATCTGTGGATGAATCTCTTGCACCACCTTTAGCAGCAACAACAATAAGGCCAATAACTAATACAGAGCACCTAACTAAGGATGAATTTTGTAACAATCATCACAAATGCAACATCTGATACAAGGAGAGCTTAATGAAACGAATTCCTCATATGCCACTAGAGAGAATTAGCAGGAAATCACAGAAATGAAAATTATGCAAACACGAAACACGAATTGAATGTAGAACACCGTGATGAATCTTAGGAACACAGAATAATATTTCTCATTAACACTTCCAAGAAAGTTTACGGAGACATAAAAACCAAAGCAAAATGCTTCTGAATGAAAGTAATCAACCCTTTCTTCCTCTATCGAGGGTACATTTATAGTTTCATGGGCTCCCAAGACCAACCTCGAAATAGAGCCGAAATTGGTTACAAAATTGGGAGTCAGTATCAAATCATCATTTGCAAATCCTAACAAACTCATGAGGTAGCAGATTCACCATGATTCATACACAAAACAGGAAATAGGGGATCACATACATGCTGGATCAAAATGGAAAAGAGGCGTCTGGTATGCAGGCTCATTCATCTGAAAGTTATATCTCAAAACTTCTCTAACAGTTTTATTCTCTTAGGTGAATTCTGCAATGTCAAATTGGTCCATGCTCTGTCTCCATTTCGCACTTGCATGGGTCCTTTTTTCCCCTTGCACCTTTGGCTGTGCGAAATATACCATAGCCGTGGATCTACGCTACGAGAAATATCGATCGTTCCATGATGCGGCCCTTTACGTGGTTTCATGACCCTTTACCTTATTAACCTTCGTGCATCTCCTTATCATGAAATAAATCTAAGCCACTGATCTAGATATCCACCCAATATTCGTCGTCCAGAGGTGTGGGGTCTACCAACCTTTCGCAACGCTTCCTCTTGCTAACTTTCATGCACCTCCTTATCGCGAAATCTATCAAGGCCTTAGATTCGATCCCCGCTAGATCTCTGTTGTCCAAAAGTGTGAGGCCTACCACCATTTCACAGCCTCAAAATGGCATATCCTCCGTGCAAGTTTCTTCCATGAAATTCCTATCAATCGTATATCGTAAGAATCTACAGATGTTGGCCATTGAAACCTGAAGAACATAATGGATTTCGTAATCCTCCATAGCTTTAAAAATCACACATCATTTCCTCAGTGAAATCTTCCTCAGTCATCGATCTACTTCTGCTATGCATCCACGCCGTATACTTATACCATCGTATAAACCATAGAACCTTATTTTCATCCTTCAAGGTCGTATGATGGAGAATTTTCACACCTTGTTCTTCTTCCACTTGGTCTACTCCCTTGCCAACTATTCAGCCAAAAATAGAGCTAACCCATTTGTAAGATATTTTCAATAATTTAGCACTGGTGCTAACCAGGTGCTTACACCCATCTGTAAGATAAATATTGCCCATATAAGTGTGTGTAGTGGTCTAATTCCTCATGCATAACCCTTGAGTCCTCAAACTTACCTTTAGGACTTGAGGCATCGTTTCTTCCAGAACTAAGGCTCGAGTTAAATACTTACTTAATTTCATCTACTGGGAGAAGCTTATGGATGTGTTGTGGTTTTCGAAATCATTCTTTTTTCCTATATTAATAAAATATTTGTCTATGGCATGAGCCCTAGGATTCCTCCCTTTACTATGTCCATTCCCCAAGGACCCTATCTAGTGCTCACAACCTACTAAGGTCATGGATATCCATAAAGACAAAGCATACCCTCGAGAAGTCAAGTGTGATTCCTTAAGGTGTTGATCATGGTATTATATGCTTAGGAAAGTCCCTTACAACCCATGTATTGAGTTTTTTCCACTAGCCGTGTCTAAGGTGCTTAATCATAGGACAATGAGGCCATGTGTGGTTGGTGGAGGAAACCTTCTTATCCTTGGATGGATAAAATATTTCTTAAGTCCCAAGGTTTAGGTTTCTTCCACTGACCATCTTCAAGACCTCAGGGCCCCAATACCTAGATACAAAGCTCAATGGACACCCTTGTAATGCCATGCATGGTTCTTTGAGGTATTTTCTATTGATATATATTCCTTAATGGTTTATTTATGGCCAAAGGCATGGTCTTCTTCTCCAGAGCATCATTCTCGAGGTCCTAATATACCTACATACTTGTCAAATCCACATAATGGTGTTAATATCCTCAATCATATGACAATGACACCGTCAAGAGGCCATGTGTGGTTGGTTGAGGTGATGTTTCTATCGTTGGATGGCTATAAGATTCCTTTATGGCTAGAGGTTCATGTTTCCTCTCTGAACCATGTCCAAGGGTCGAAGGCCCCAAGACATGGATACATAGTGGCATAGATATCCATGTAAGTTCATGCATGGTTCTCTAGGAATTTTGCATCACTCTAGATGCCACAATTGTTTCTTTAAGGCCAAAGACATGGTTGTTTTCCCTAAAACATGATTCCAAAGGCCCTAATACATGTAAATACTACTCAAGACCACATAATGGAAATGACATAATCAATCATAGGCCAATGATACCCTTAACAGACCACGTTTTTTTAGTGGAGGCAATATTCTAAGCCTTAGATGTATAAAATAATCATTTAGATCTCAAGATTAAAGTCGCCTCCACTAACCATTTGTGAGGCCCCAAGGCCATAAGACCTATATGCAGAGTTCCCTATATAACCATCTTAAGTAATCAATGGTGCTTCTAGGTAGTGTTCATGGATTTAGATTCCTCGATGATTTCTTTAAGGCCAAAAACATAGTATTCTTCCATGGAACATAATTCCCAAGGGATTAAGACATGTACATACTACTTAAACACCACACAACAGTAACACCATCCTTAATCATAAGTCAATTATATGAATTAGGACGTTGTGTGTTGTTAGTGGAGGAAAAATTATTACCCCTAGATGGCTACAATATTCCTTTAGGGGAAAAGTTTCAGGTATCCTCCACTAACCACGTCAAATGCCCCAAGGCCACAAGACTTAGATACATAGTAGAATGGATAGCCTTAGAAGTCATGCATGCTGTTTCGAGGAATTATAATCCATGGATTATAACTACTTCCATGTCTAAGGCCCTAGTACCCATACCTAGAGTTAAAAAACTCCTAATGGAACACATATCTCAATTTGAGGGAAAGCATACCATCCGAAGGTATTATACATTGAGACATTACTATTGGCCTTGCGTTCCTAGAGCTTCATTTAGGGGCTAAGGCTTGGGTTTCCTTCTTTGACAATGCCGAGCCCCCTAAACTCATATCTAATGCTCAAAATCTCCTAAAGGTGATTACATCCTCTCTTTGAGTCCAAGGATATCCTAGTAGGATAGTGATGTGTGTTTGTTTAAAATATTTTTCATGGCTCTGAATACTTCAAATCTTCCTTTAGGGAATAAGGCATGTGATTGCTTCCTTAATTATGAATACATCCTAAATACCACTAACTACTATTCAAAACCATTAAATGACATAGACATCCCTACTCAAACACTAAAGATACTCTCAAGAATCCATGTGTATTTTTTCAAGTTGTTCTTCTTGGTCGTGGATTCTTAAATGTTTTTCCAGGATTAAGGCCCAAGTTTTCTCCCTCAAGTATGTCTAAGGAACCCAAGACACATACAAGATTCTCAAAAAAATTATAATTCCATTAATATCCCCACTTATATTAATAATATGCTCTTGGGAGATCATGTGTGGTGGTTGTAGGCATTGTTCTTAGCCAAAGATGCCTAAAATTTTCTTTAGGGATTAAGTCTCACTCTTTTCTCCCCAACCATGTCCAAGGTGTTGACACCTATAATTAGTCTTAAATTCTCTCTGTTCCATAAAAAACTCCACTCATAGGCCAAAGATATTGTGGAAAGGTCTATTTTATTTGTTCAACATGTCATTCTTGGCTATAGATACCTAGAAGCTTCCTTTAGGTACCAAGGCCCAGTTTCCATTCTTCAACCATGTATAGGGCCCTAAGAACCATACCTAATGCTAAAAAACCTCTTAACAGTTGGAGACATCACTTTTAGACCTTTAGGCCTAAAATTTTCCTATATATACAATGCATGAGCTTCCTACACCAACCGTGATTAATACCTCAACACCTAAACCTATTCTCAAAAATTCCTAATGGTGCCCATATCTATACTTGGTGTCCAGGGATACCCTCAAGAGATCATGTGTGATGTTTCAATGTGATGTTGTTGGCCCTACCTACCCATATCCCAACTTGGAGGAAAACGATACTCTCAGGAAATTGAGTACGATGGTTTAAGGTGTTGTTCTTGAAGTAGGATACCTAAAATATTGTTTTATATACTAAGGCTTAGGTTAGTCTCTTATCAATGTCTATGGTCCCACGACCCATCCTTGGTGCTAAAAACCTTCTAATGGTGCCATATTGCAACTTAGAGGCCATGCATAGTAGGTTAAGCCTTTTATTCATGGCCTTTGAGTTTAAAATGATACATTTTAAGACTAAGGCTAATGTTTCATCACTCTATCTTGGTTTAGGTCTCAATACTTACACATAGTTCTCAAAATACTATAACAATTCCAATGTGGTCTATTGAAGGTGAAGGATCCCCCGAGGAGGTCATTTGTGTTTGCTCAAGGCATTGTTATTAGCATTAGAAGCACAAAATATCCCTTTAGGGCCTAATGTCTAGGTTTCCTCCATCCATTATGTTCAAGGCGTTGTGAACAATACCTTGTGCTCAAAAATTCATAATGGTGTCAAGATGAGCATTTTAAGGTCAAATATTCCCTTGAGAGGTCCTGTGTTTTCACTTAAGGAATCAATATTGTGACTATATTCCATTAATATGCATTTAGTGGATTAGGATCAAGCATTGTCTACCAATCATGTCCAAGGCCTTGAGACACATACTTGGGAAAATTATATTCTCAATAGGTTGATGTGTGGTTGATCAAGGAATTGTTATTTAACCTAAATGTATATAAATTTAATTTACAGAATAAGGCCTAGCTTTCCTTCCTCAATCATTTTCATGGCATAGAGACTCATACCTAGTATCCAAAATGATCTAATGGAACTTGTATTCCCACTTGGAGGAGAGGATAACCTTGAGAGGTCTTAGGTGGTGGTATGAGGTATAGTTGGTGGCCATGAGTACCTATAATATTTATTTGGAGACATATCCGCACATTTCCTCCCCAAACCATGTCAAATTCCTTGAAATCCATACCTAATACTCAAAATATTGCAATGGCTCCCTTAGCCCCACTCAAAAGGAAATGATACCTTTTAGATGCGTTATGTTGTAGCTTGAGTTGTTTCTCTAAGCCTAAGATAACTAGAAGCTTCCTTGATGGCCTAATTTTTAGGTTTTCTCCCCCAACCTTTCTCTTAGCTCCAAGACCCATACATAATCTTGAACAACTTCGTAATTTCATCATCATCCCACTATTAGGTAAAGGGTATCTTTCAAAGGTTATTTGTGGTGGGTTGACGTGTTATTCTTTGCCCTCTATACATAAAAGTTTATTTTAGGGTGTAAATCCAATATCTTATTTGTAGACCACATTCGTAATATTGAGACCCATATCTACTATTCAAATCCTTATAATGTAATTAATATCCCCACTAAGAAGTGAAATATCCCCTCGATAGGCCATGTGTGGTGATTCAACCCATTAACTTGGGTGTATAGAGTGTGCCTTTAGGTCCTAAGGCCTAAGTTTCCTCCATTGACCATGTCAAAGGCATCGACACCCATGTCTATTGCTCAATTCCTCCTAATAGAATTGGTATCTCAACTTATACTTCAAGGATACCCTCAAATGGTCTTGTATAGTCATTTAAGTGTCGTTCTTGACCATATATTCCTAGATAGTTCCTTTAGGATCTAAATTTCAACATTCCTCTCGTGTCCATGTCCAGGGCCCACCCATACCTAATCCTTAGAACCTTTCAAATTCCACCCATATCCCTATTCTAAGGCCAAGGATCCCCTTGAGAAGTCATGTCTTTTTGTTGGAGGTGTTTGCATCTCTATTAGCCTTGAATCCATAAAAGCATCATTTAGTGCCTAAGTCTTGGTTCACTCCCTTAACCATGTAAAATACTCCTAGTCCCATCTGTACTTATCAAAATTTATTAATAATATTGATATCCACAGACAAAGGCTAAGAATACCCTCACTAATCCACACATAGTGGTTTGAGGTGCTTTTATTGGCCATATATGTTTAGAATATTCCTATAAGACTTAAAGTATGTGTTTCCTCCCTCAACCATGTCTAGCGGCTTTGAGACCCTACATAATGCTCAAATATTCCTAAGGAACTAATAGCGATCAAACAACTTGGTAATTAATTATTACTATTAATAAATAAATAAAATTATCATTTAAACAATTAAATTTCAATTCAAAACTCTTTTATCACCATCTTTATAATCTTAATAAATTAAAATTGATTATCTTTAAATACTAATTTTGTAAAATGCATACATTAATTTAATTGAAGTGACACTAATGTAAAAAGTAAACCATTGAATATTTTTTTGTGAATAAAATAAACAATCAATCATTGAAGTAGGTTATTTAGAAAAATAATTATTTATAAAATTGTTTTATTGTTGGTGAAAACCTTTAGAACTAAAATTTATTTGTAAGTTTCAATTTGGAAAAGGACATATCACCACCTTATTGTACTTGTCAAAGTATCATATACCACTTCACTAGTTAATATATATGATGTGACATGTCATTTCCAAAAAGATTAACAAAAACTATCACCACTTTAACACCACATAGTGTAAGTGGTACTAATATCCCCATATTAATACCATATAATATAAGTAGGGCTAACTTGTGGTGCTAAGGATGCACTTAATCTAGTGATTAAAAGATAATAATGATACTAATGTCTATTAACTAATTTAATAGGCTAAACATTAAAAAAAAAAATCAATTGAATAATCAAATTTCAATTCAAATATTTTTTATTGCTACTTTATATTTTAATAAATAAAAGATGGTTATTTTTATTGTTTGTGAATATTAAGAGTCGTGGGTATTTATTTTTAAATAGTATTAAAAATGAATAATTGAATTGAATTGAATCAAGTGAATTTATTTGTTTAAATAATGTAAAAATAAGAAATTGAATTTGATGGGATTGTTATTTGTGAAATGGTTGTGTTTATGGTGAAAATCCTCATAAATAAATCCTACATGTACATGTCCATGTCACAAATAATCATTCGAACCACTTTATGGTACTTGTCAACATGGCATTTCTCTTAATATACATGAGTAAAAATATAATTTTCAATAAACATTAACACCATTTTAACACCACAAAATATATGTGGTGCTAATACCACCACATTGACACCACAAAATGTAAGTGGTGTTAGTACCACTACTTTAACACCATAAAATTGTAAGTGGTGTTAATAACACCACTTTAACACCATAAACTATAAGTGGTGCTAACTTGTGGTGCTAAAAGATAGATTTTCTTGTTGTGAGAGGAGGATACCCCACGACCAACTTTGCCAGATTGGCTTCTGTCACAGAAAACAATTGGGCCGCTGCTTCTTAAACTGATCGATGGGATTAACAAAATCGAAGAACATAAGGTCACCTGCTTGATAGCAGGTTTCATTGCATCGTGGGCATTAGATGTTGCTCAGCAATGCGAGATCAATGCAAGAGCTGCCTTTTGGCCTGGCCTTATTGCTACCTACGCCATTATTCATCATATGTCGTCTCTCGTTCTAGACGGAACCATATCTTCAGATGGTTTGTTAAAATGTTTCATGCATTTCTATTTTCTGTTGTACGTACAGTTGTTGATGCATGCCATAATGTTTAACGTTACAGGAGTTCCAAAGGAGCACAAGATGATCAGGTATCTTTCCTCCATGCCGATCCTCTGTTCTGCGCATCTTCCATGGCTGATTGGGACTGAAGAAGATCAACGATCCCGTTGCCAGTTCTGGCTTAGAAGCGTGGGCAGATTTAAACAGGTTCAATGGATTCTTTGCACTTCTTTCAGCGAGCTCGAAGGCCCGATAATGAGTACATTCCCCAGAAAAGAAGGAATCTGTCCAGTGGGGCCTTTTTACTAAAGCCCGTGAGCTTGTGGGAAGAAAAACACAAATGCTTGCAGTGGTCAGATGAGCAATTTCGGGAGTCTGTGATATATATATATCGTTTGGGAGCACCGTCCGTTTCAATGGCAGGCAGGTGGAGAAGCTCGCACTCGGCCTAGAGGCAACACAGAGACCGTTTCTGTGGGTTGCACGGCCGGATCTTATTGACAGTAGTCCAGGCAACGCACCAACACTTCCATGTGGATATTCAGAGCGAATCGGAAATCATGGGCACCAAAAGGACAGGTTCGACGGAGTATCTTTCACAGGGGAAGTTGGCACAGGTCACCGACGAGGATTATAGAGCAATAGCCAAAAAGACAGGTTCGACGGGAAGGGAATGCTTCACGAAGACGAGCATTTATACTTCCTATCGACCACCGATTTCAATAATCAATTGCCGGCACTTATATCTATTCAAATTTTGTCTTTAAAAATCTAGATTATATTGGTCCATATGATAACATATAATCAATCGATATCCATATCATCTATACAATTATATCTATTCAAATTATGTCTTTAAAAGTATAGATTATAATGGTCCATATGATAACTTATAATCAAAATCGATATCCATATCATCTACCTATATATATATAATAATGCTTAGACCAGTATGTATGACAATATCAATTACAGTGGTACTGTTGACATTCCGTAAGAACTTGTCATGTCAAAAACATATTTTTCACATTGTAACATTATCTTATTATTACTCGATCACTAATTTTTTGCTTTAAAATTTTTTAAATTCTCAAAAACATTCAAAAGTAAGTGCATTGTAGTATATGAGTCCAATATAGAAAATTCACTGAATTTTTTACTACTGCCAAATTTCTTACCAAATACAGCCAAATCTTGCAACTTATACGAAGGTTAATAATTGGTGATGGAACACTGGAATATTTGCTCTGAAAGAAATGAGCCACAAGTGAGGCACCTTGAGCCAAGTGTTACTTATGCACAGACATTGGGTGATGACAAGGAGGCGTAGAGTTGTAGTAGCAAGAAGCTTTATCATCTCCATTTCCATTGGGTATGATATTATTGCTGCAAGGCAGTTGCTACTATGTTTTTTTGCTGCAATTTTGGAGAATCAACGATTTTCTAGGTCTGATTTTATATAAGCATTTTGAAGTATTCAGAAGTTTAAATACACCGTCTTCAAATTAAAATGCTAATGCAAAAACATATATAAGTCATCCACCCAAAAATTGCATTACATTATTAGCATAATTCAAAATTCTAAAAATACATATAATTCAGCATCTATTTGGGAAAGAAAATAAACTAATATATTAATAAATTACAAAAAGGATATTGTTCCAGCGTTTCCATGCAGAACCTTAAGTACTCCCAACTATTAAAGCTACACATTTTCATAAAATATCTAGCCCAGACGCATTCACTTCACTCATTTAGTTCTGGTCAATGTAATTACGTGAGGAGTGAGCTAGCACGGGAGCAATCCTCCCTCCATCGGACGGAGGAGGAGCAAAGTCAACGCTAACTTTGCTCCTCCTCCGTCCGATGAGGGAGGATTGCTCCCTCCGATGAAGGAGGATTGCTCCCGAGCTAGCTTACTCCATTAAGTGATAGTGTACATTGTCCAATTTGAAGCTTAGAATTGAACTAAATGATAAAACTTTCTGAGCAAAGTGGGCGCTTGTTGATTTTTTTTCACCTGTTTAAATTATTATTACGTATTAATTAAAAAAGTGGATTACATAAACACTTAGCTTTGGTGGATTCATAAATATATGGGCATGTATATTTGGTAACATGGAATTTTCCCAATCTTGTGTTTTGCGACATGTACATAAACTAAAGATAGCCTGTCCAAGCAACCATTCCTATTTATAAAATTGGTATAGCCTGTCCAAGCAACCATTCCTATTTATAAAATTGGTTCTAAATAAATAGGAGTAAGAATGAGGTCTTCCCATATAGATGGGTTGAGATTTGGTTGATCTCACTTAGGACAAGTTGGTTTGTAAGTTAATCTTTTAAAAATAAATAAAGGGAAAGGAGTCCAGATAATATTAAAATATATATAATATAAAAAACTTTTAAAGTAATAAAAATAAAGAAAGTGTCATTATTATTATTTAAGAGGACGTTTAAGTAATAATATTAAATAAAGTATTATTAATGTTTAAGATTATTTATGTTTTAGGATAAGTAAATTTTATTTTTATATGTTTATTTATTTAATATAAGAAAATATTAAAAAAGTGTTATTATTATTATTTAAGAAGATATTTAAGTAATGATAATAAAGAAGAAGATATTATTATTATTTAAGAGTTTCTTAGTATAGTAAATTAATTTTTATACTTTTATTTATTTAATATTAAAAAAAAAGATAAAAAAAGGGGCTTAAGTATGAAGTAAAAATTAAAATCATTATTAACCATCCAATTATAGTCTTATATGTATAAAGGTCTTGGGTAAAGTAATGAAACAAATTTGTAGCTATGAAGGAATTTGATGGAATAAGAAATGGTGTGTGACATATAACTTGGGGTCATTTTCTAAGTATTAGGGTGAGGTGATTGAGTATGACTCAAGACTTGTTCATAAATTTATGAACTTTAATGATCATGTTAAGGAATAATTGAAACTTTTAATAATGACAACAATGATTCCTGCTATGTTATGAGTAGATGACATAGTCGTTAAGATAAAGATTGACCAAAGGAAATGAGTGTGTCTAATATAATGTTGTCAAAGGGATATTTTCAATATAAGTCATCCAAGATAAGTCTCGGGAGTTAACTTAAGTTAGTTTCAACTCTAATAAAGAGTAGGGGGCATGTTCACCCTTGTGTTTGAACTTCTTTCATAATAAGAAGGCTGGGTGAAACACTAAAATCATAAGGGATTCAATGAAATGTACAAAGACTAGAGACCATGTTGTTAGTATGATGTAAGGATAAGGCATAACTAAATTGCCAAGTCACCACGTGGCAACCGACCAATAAAGGCCCTATGTGAAGATGGATGGGACCACCCAATAAGACCCTTGTTAACCCTGTGAAGATGGATGGGACCAGGGTAATTTTTAGTGGCGAAATTTGGCCAATTGGCTATTTTTTGGGTTTTTTTCAAAAAATAAATTCTCTTTTTAGTCTCTAATATGGCCTATATTTACATCAAATATGTTTTTTTTATCATAATATTCGCCAAAATTTACACATTTCAGTGTTAAATGTATGTTTCATATTTAATATTCACCTACCTATCTATAAACATTTTTTTTTCAATCCAAAACAATCGCCTAGAATATTATACTTAAGCATAATATTACAATCCTTAAAAAATACCCTTGATGGGACCACCTAATAAGACCCGTGTTAACCCTATCAAACAATCAATCAACAGGCAATTAAAGATCCTTTTGGAATGGTAAGTACTCACTTAATTTGGCAGAGACTTGCAAAAACATCCTTATATTCATTATTTATTATTATAATTTTTTTATTAATTATTTATTATTATCAAATGACTTGAAAGAGACTTGCAATTATGTATGCGGCAAGACATGTTATCTAGAAACCAATTAAACAAAGGTTACGAGTTTTTTGGGAAATATAAAAGTACAAAACCTCTGCCATTTTGTAAATTGCATTGTGGTATATTTTCATTAGAAAAAGAAATTCAAGTTTTTTTACATAAGATTATATTTATATTTGGTTCCATGTGTTTTGTTTTTATTTTTATACTTGAGTTATGCATTGCGAGCTTGCTATCATATCATTTAAAATTAAGTTTTTTTACACAAGGTTATATTTATATTTGGTTTCATGTGTTTTTATTTTTATTTTTATAAGAGTTATACATCCTAAGCATGTTATCATATCATTTAAAGATTAAGGCGTCAACCACTTTGATGTCCAACTAAAACTTTAATAAATAACAAAAACATGCCCACTTTCAAATGACTTGCTTTCCTTTCCAATCTCCAAACCATAAAAAAAATCTCAAGAACTCATGCATGACAATATGAAACTATAATTTATTTTATTTTGCTCATAGGATAAGGTTGAGTAACATTTATTTTGTTTAGTATTTTTTTTAATTTAAATTAATGTGCGTGAGAAGATATCTCCAAGTTTGTATATGCATAGTCAAAATTTCATAAGTTGGTAAGTGTTGCATAAGATCTCCTAAGAAGAATATACTTTTTGTAAATGTTAAACACAAAACTTTACTATTATATAGAACATCAATTCAATTTTTTTAAAGTTTTTTTGTAACATTAAAAAGTAAAATATTGTATATTTCTAGTGACGATTGTGGATATGAAAACATTTCTTCAATGTTTGGTTTTACAAAAATATATGTATTTCTAAATACATAGTGGAATAATCATATTCATTAAATGCAGAAGGAACAATCCTTTATTAGTGATCGTTTGACTACCGTGTCCAATGATGATATGGCCATTCATGTTGAAGAGATGCCATATATAACTCCACTTTCTAGTCAAATATGGGTACTTTGAGGAGCATGGGGTATCAAGGATAGATGTTGAATACTATGCTTATTTGTGGTGTTTTCATGTTTTTGTCCATCTAATGCAAGTAGGCTGAGTTATATTTTCACGAGAGGAGATGCATATTATGTAAGAAGTGTGATTTAGATGTAGTGTGATTATGTAGCTAATCTAAGCTCTAAACTATGGTAAATGGTAGTTAAATTTAAATGTGGAAACTACCTCTTTGAAACTTGAATGGGGATAAATATCTTAACATCTATGCTTGAAATCGTAAAGCTAATATAGAAGGCTTTCCAAATTTGATATTTTATCCATACAATTTTTGGCGGCTTTCCTACAGGTTCACTTTTGTTAATTTTTGTTTGTCAATGATAAAATTGAATCTTATAGGGTTTTACATTTTAGAAAGCCTCCATATGATATATACTATGATATGTTCTATCTTACTATGTAACAATGTCCTAAAATATATGATTTTCAAGTTATGCGTAATGCTTTATAAGTGATAAAAATTTAATGAGCATGTATATCGATATTTACTATAGATGCAATTGTCTTCTTTAGATATTTCTTTTGCTTGTGCATTGTGTTATCAATTTCATATTGTCATTTTTAATGGATACATTAGAAGGCTTCACATTGTTGTTCATTACTACATATTATGCTATGTATGATTAAGTGAAGCTTTTGTTTATTTAATAATTGGATTGTGTTTAAAATTATTCTAGAGGTCTTAAAATATTGCTCTCTTTTGACTTAAAGGATTCTATTTATATATTTACTCTAACTCAAATAAGAACTTATTTTGATATCACTTAATATCCGATGAAAGAAATCAAAGACTAATTTTTACTGTCCAAAGAATGTTAGTTGAGAACAAGAAAGAAATAAATGTTAGCAGGCGACAGGGTGCATGAAACCCTTCTAATTGAAGTTGGTATCTCTAGATCAAAACCACTTCACTTTCCTTTTTTTTTTCCTTCGGCTTTTTATTGCACCTTTTTGGAGCAATTGCTAGTTTTTAGCATTGTTTTTTCTTTACCCGAGCTAGTTTTTAGTGGTTTTAGGTTGTCGACATAGGATGTGTCTGCATAGGATGTGTCTGGATGGACACGACGTTTGGGAGACAAGTGGCCCTGGTGGAGTTACCAAAGTCCCATCACCATTAGTCGGTCATGTCAGTTCTTTTTCGATGGTTCCATGATCCATCTATTTCATTTGGGTCACCTAGGGTTTTGGGGGTAAAGACT
Source organism: Pseudotsuga menziesii (assembly GCA_001517045.1). NCBI lineage: Eukaryota > Viridiplantae > Streptophyta > Pinopsida > Pinales > Pinaceae > Pseudotsuga > Pseudotsuga menziesii. The sequence goes on from LPNX011218748.1 coordinate 162,263, forward strand.
AATCCCCTCTACAAAGTAATATTCGATCTGAATTTGTCATTGGCAGGAGGTTTGCAGTCGACGGAAGCAAATGTGAGATCATTAGAGAAGGAGTATGTTAAGCCTCTGCCAAGCGAATAGGGTTGTTTTAGGGTCAACGAGTTCGATTTTAAGGGGGAAGCAAAGCCTTCCTGGTGCCAAGGAGGGTTCTTTTTGTTTTGAGAAAGCTAAGAGTGGAAGACCTCTATGTGTTTTAGGTATCTATGTGACTTTTGATATGGTAATGGCTTTAATGGGACAATTTGAACATATCAAGCTCTCTAGATTGGAAATTCTATGTCAATTTTGTAATAAATGGAAACCCTTGATCGATAACATTCTTGGGGTGTTGACATTGGTTAATGGTTGGGTGGTGTTTCATTTTTAAACAGAAGAGGATAGGAAGCTTATTGAGGAGCGGTTTTGGGTTATTGGAATGGGTTCCTTATTTATGAAGCATTAGCATGTTGGATTTGATCCATGGAATTAAAAGCTTTCAGATAGGCATCTCTAGGTAATATTACTCATTTTTCCCTTACATTGCTGGAATCTAACATTAAAGGAAATTTCAACTCAAAATGGGCCTCCTAAAAAAAATAATAAAATAATAGTTAAAATCATAAAATAATATTTATTAATTTTGGAGGAAGAAAAGAAAAAAACAATGTTTTTGTTCGTATTTTCGACATATCTCCCTGTGGTTTTACTCGAATTTTAATCGAAGGAGCTCGTTAAATGTGGAATTAAATTTCGCATCCAACGAGTACCCACTCGGGATACTTTTGACGGACCTCGCTACCCCAAAAACAAGAAATACATGAAAAAATGTGATGATGAATTTCAGGTATTTCTTGTTTTTGGGGTAGCGGGGTCTGTCAAAAGTATGCCGAGTGGGTACTCGTTGGATGCATAATTTAATTCCACATCCAACGAACTCTTCCGATCAAAATTTGAGTAAAAACACGGGGAGATATGTCGAAAATACAAACAAAAAAAATAGTTTCTTTTATGATACATATCCCCAAATTTATATTAAAAAAGTGTTTAAGACCTGTACGGTATTTCAAATTTAAAGCAATTTCATTGGCTAACACATGATGACATGGAATTTGAATTAGAGTTAAAAGGCCAATTTTGAGTGCAAATTTCCTCTAATGAAGGATTTATGGCAATGGAAAATTCCATTGGGAGGCTCATTTTCATTGAAGACGATCAGTTACTAGGGTCTACTCAAAAATCCCCTCGAATGATTGTGGATTTAAATCTAGAAGAAGGTTTACTGGAGGAAATTGAGGTTATCTAGGATGGGGGTTCCTTTATCCAATGCCTGGATCACTCGAAGGTCCCTTTTAGGTGTCATAAATGTCGAAAAATTGGGCATTCAAAGGAAAATTGTCCAAATCATTATTTTTGGAGATTCTTCAGAAAAAGGAGGGGAAGATCAACTCGAAGAATTTTTAGATGCAATTGATAGAGGTTTAATATTTCCAATTCCTTTAGATCATTCTTTGACGAGCTCTTTTGTAGGTAAGTTTGCTCAATTTGTTCTTGTTCTTCTAAAAAAATTATTTGTAGATGAAATACTTGATTCTCTGACTATATCTAGTATGGAGGAAGTTGGTTTGAATTCAAATATGGATTTGGTATCTCTTGAAAGGTCACACCCAGTATCCCTTGTATTAATGGAGGGTAATGTCCTTGGGTCTTCTCCTAGAAAACTTCTTTCAAAAACCCCACTACCAACATTGAAGGAAAATGGGGAAAACCACACTTTGTTGGGGAATTTAGAGCTCATTTCTTCTAGGATGGAGGATAAAACCGTGGTATCTATACCTAATTTTCCTAATGATATCACTAACTCTCCATTACTGGAGTCTGATTTTCCTCCCTTGAATGGTAGTAAGGGTTCTTCTCTAGGTATTAATCTATCCTCTTCTTCGATCAAATATTCACATGTGATTACCAAGAAGTCTTTATTTTCTCAAGAGGGTAATAAAAGTTATATCCTTGTTTATTCTACAACAAATAATGACAGTCCTATGATTATTTCGATCTCCTCTAATTTCAATGGAAATGTTACAATGTAAGCCAGATATAAATAAAAAGTATAAAGGATCAGTTTCAAATAAAAAAGCAGAGTTTGTTGATTCACATTCTAAAGAAAGGAGAAAGGGGTTCCTTGCTATCATAAACTATAAAGTTCCATCTCTATTTAAAAAGGACAAAGGTTATAAAAAAGCAGAGATGGTGGATTCAAAGTCTAAAGAAGAGGGAAAGGGGGAGATTTCTTTCATAAACCCTAGAGTCACATCTATGTTTAAAAAAGGACTATCAAAGGAGAATCACTATGTATTAATCTACCACAGTAATCTAGGGACTAAACACAAGTCTCATCAAAGATTAATAACAATAAGTCATGAAAATGGTGTAATAGGGCTACAAAATGAGTAGTCGCTCTGTATATTCACAGAAAGAATGAGTAATACAATACAATGATCATGCTGCAAGAATGAATGACAAAGCAATTCGAATTCCCAAGGAGTTCATTCGAATTGAATGAGTGAGTCTAGCTTAACTGAATGTAAGCCATAGTCAACACTCAAGTTAACCACTGATCAAAACCCTAATTGACTCAACTGAGCCCTGACTGAAGTCGGAGTGCAATAAATGACTGAGTCTAACTGAAAAGTAGGTCAAACACATGTCACAACAAACCAACCAACAAGTGGTAGCGCTTCAATGACTCCAATGAACCCCGATGAGGTTAACTGAAGTGTAACTGAACATCATAAGTGGTTGGAGGCGCCTCTATTGACTCCAGTTCATTAAATAATCAATAAATAATCAATTTAATGAAGGAGGGTGCCTTCAATGCTCTGTTTAACTGATTGTAACCATTAGTTAGCAATATGGGGCATTAATGACACTCAGATCACCCCTGGAGTGCTCCAGTTAGCCTCCCCGAATGTAGGAGAAGGCTAAGTTAGCCTCCTTTACTGAAGGTAGGTGTGGGTGTGAACTAGATGATGTCATCAAGTGCTCATTTGATGTCAATTAAGTCAATAATACTTAGGATAGTGGTTTAACTAGGCCAAATTGACCAAAAAGAGTGTGTATGGTGGTAAATGTCTCCAACACTATGTTTCTAATTGTTGGACTCTTAGAGAGATTATAGCCTCGTATGAGGTTACTCGATGAATATAGTCTCTCTAAATATTCATGGGCTAGGCAGTGGCAAAAAAAATACTACTTTTAAGCGGATTTTAGAGAATATTAGACCTAGTATTGTTTTGCTTCAAGAAACTATGTCTACTTCAGAAGAGGCTTGTATTTAGTTTTTAAAGATTAAGCCTCCATGGTGGGTCTGTGCTTTGGATTCTAATGGATTATGAGGAGGAACCCTTGTGCCTTGGAATCCAATAGAGGCTAAGATGAATGCTTTTTCTACTTTTTCATGTATTCTTATTAATGGTAAACTTAAAGTTTTTCATAAAAAAAATTGAAAATTTTAAATATATATGAGCCATATAAAAAAAATACGAGATTGAATTTTTCAATTGGACTTGCTAAATGACTGTTTTCTCATTATGCTTGGGGATTTAAATTTTATTTTATCGACAAAGGAATTTTGGGGTGCAAGAAACAAAGTGGATCCATTAGTGGAATACATGTTGTCTTTCTTTTAGGAGAAAAAGTTGGTGTATATTGTTCCAAATGTTTTGGTCCCAACCTAGTCAAATGGGCGTTGTGGGAGGGAGTGGGGTATTGCTAAAAGACTTGACATACTCTTTATGTCAAATGTTTTGTGTGATGAGTTGGGACATTATTACTCTTGGTCATATGCTTCAAGGATTTCAGATCACAAGACGAAGATCCTTCAATTAAATTTTGATGGATGTTTTGTTCAGTATCCTTTTAAATTTAATCTGGTTTGGCTTAAAGAGGAGGAGTTTAGGTATTGGTTCATGAAAATTGGAAATCTCTTTCCAATTATGTGCATTCATCTTTGATGCAAAGATTAATTAGAAAGATGTCATTGTTAAGGGTGGAAGTTAGAAAATGGTAAAAGGAAAAGAAGGCATCAAATGAAACAATGGCGGTGGAGATTGATTCTGAAATGTGAAGGATGTGCAAGTGGGGGACGTCTCCGTTCCCCTGGTTCTTGAAAAATGGATGCTTGTGCTCAAGGGAGATGCTATCTCATCATGTTGATTTTTTTACTTATCCTATACACAACTTCATAAGATAGTTTCTCTATGGAAGGAGAGTGCTCTCAAAAGCTAGCAGGATTTGTGGATGAAGATTGCTTTTTTGTAGAAAGAAAAGAAAAACTTTTAACTCTTGAAATGGAGAAACTTAAGATTCTATGGCAAAAAGAAGAAACATGGAGAGAAAAAAGCAGAGTTGTTTGGTTAGAAGTTGGTGATAAAAATACTAAGTTCTTTCACCGGTTTTTAAATCATAGAAGGTTGACAAATGGTATTTAGGAATTGAGAAATGAAAATAATGAAATTTGCAATGACACCAAATCTATCAAAACTAATGCAGTGAATCATTTCAAGGAGATCTATTCTTATTCTAGTTCCTCAAAGTTAGAAATCCAATTAAATACTATTAGAAATTTTTCTTGTTACTTTACTAATGAGAATTGTAGGGAAATTGGCAAGAAGATTGAAGTAGAGGAAGTTTTAAAGATTCTAAAGTTATTTGGGAAAGAAAAGTGGTCGGGGCCAAACAGTTGCACACTTGAATTTTATTTGCAGTTTTTTGACATTTTGGGAGAGTAACTGACATAGGCGGTTGATGAAACTAGAAGAAGGGGGTTTGTGCCTCAGAATTTAAATCCAACCTATATCACTCTCGTTCCAAAGAAGTACAGGTCTGGTTCTTTCAATGATTATCGCCATATTTTTCTTTGTAATCTTCTTTAAAAAATTATCTCAAAAGTCATATCAAAGAGAATGAAGTCTATTATGGTAAATGTATATCTAAGTAGCAATTTTCTTTTCTTCCTAATCATCAAATATTGGATGCGGTGGGAAGAGCACAGGAAGTTATGCATGTAGTAGAGCATAAAAAACTCACTACTTTCATTCTCAAAATGAATCTCATCAAAGCTTATGATAGAATTGATTGGACCTTTCTAAGGTTCATTCTGATTCAAATGGGTTTGGATCTAAGAGATTACAAATTGGATCATGACATGTATTACTATAGCTAGATTTGCAGTATTGATTAATAGGACTCCTACCAATTTTTTTAGCGATAATAAAGGTATTAGACAAGGTTATCCTCTCTCGCCCCGCCTTATCTCTTCATTATGGATATTTAAGGTTTAAGTTTACTAATTAAGGAGGATAAAGAACAAAAAATGATCAAAGGAATAAAGGTTACCAGTACTTTATCTATCTGATACCTCCTTTTTGTGGACAATGTACTCATTTTTGGGGAAGGAGAGGTTTTTTAATGGAAGCATTTTAATGAGGTCATTTCATTTTTGTGAAGCCTCTCCTATGGATATCAGTCCCCAAAAATCGTCATTTTTGTATGCATGTGATGATGAAGAAGTAAAATTGCATATTTCTAATATTTTCCCTTATAAGATGCTCATTATCGATGATGGATTTAAATATCTAGGTTTTCATTTGAAACTGAATGGGTATGGAAAGGAGGATTGGATTTGGTTAGTCCAAAGAATTCAGAGAAGATTTGGTTCTTGGTCTTATGGGCGCTTGTCATTATGTGGTAGATTGGTGTTGGCTAGTTCGATTCTTCAAAGCATTCTGGTATATTATTTCTCCTTATTTTACATTCCAGATTCTATTCTATCTATGAGTCGAGGAAGGATATGTAATTTCCTTTGGGATGGAAAATTAAATCTATCCAAATTCCACTTGTCTTCATGGGAGAGTATTTCCAAACCAAAGTTGTTAGGAGGATGGGGAATAAAGAATCTCAGATGGTTTAACTCAGCATTGTGCGCAAAGGGTCTTTGGCGTGTTTTTTTTAATAGAGGTCTATGGGGTTCAGTAGTGAAAACAAAGTATTTAAATTGGTTGGAGCAGAAATTATGGATGAGATCAGGGAGAAAGAAATATGATTCTGCCTCTTGCATCTGGAGGAGCTTAATGAGGGTCTTTGCTATCAATAATCAGTCTCTTTGTTGGATTGGTCGTGGTATACAAATCTTTTTGGGTGTAAATCCTTTGTTGGGTTTGGTTGGAAATTATTTATTTTTCGCTATCATTATTGGGTGATCTTCATAGTAATAACATTTATGTAATCAAGCAGGTCTTCTCTATGGAAATTAACCAGAGATATAGGTCTTTCAGAGGTCGTTGAGTGTGAATGGAATAATTTTGTTAAAAGGTTACATCAAATAGGAATTATGTTATCAGATGATCTCGACAAGATTGTATGCAGCTATAATAAGAAATTTGGTGGGGTAACGGGTAAACTGGCTTATAATTTGATTTTGAAGTATGAACAGGTTGGAAGCTCTACATGGTGGACAAAGATGGTATGGAAGGGATTGACTCCTTTAAAAATAAAATGTTTTTATGGCTATGTCTACATAAAAATATTTTAAATTGGGATTTGTTGCAGAAGAGGGGGTTTAATGATCTAGGATGGTGTATTCTGTGTAAGCTTAAATTGGAGTCGGTTGATCACTTATTTAGAGACTGGTCATTCTTTCAACGGATTTGGGAAGAGTGGGTGAAGAGTTTTTTTTCTTTCAATATTGTTGGGATCATCATTCATTGGAAGAGAATTTGATAAAGTGGTGTTGTATTCAAATATATTTGTATAATCTTCCTTTCTTTGTTATTTGGGAAGTTTGGAAAGCACAAAATGGTGGGATTTTTTATGATTTGCAAGTCCATGTGGATATTGTGTGTATAAAAGAAAAATCTTTTGTTCTTCAATGTGCCAGAAAAAAAAAAGGATAAGTTGTATATTAGAAGACCTCTTTATCCAGTTTTTAATTCAAATCAAATTGTGGGTTTTCTTATGGTGTGGAAAAGAGAGAAATATGTGGGGTTNAAAAAAAAAGGATAAGTTGTATATTAGAAGACCTCTTTATCCAGTTTTTAATTCAAATCAAATTGTGGGTTTTCTTATGGTGTGGAAAAGAGAGAAATATGTGGGGTTGGTATGATGGTTAGATTAATTCCCGATCATGTAATAAACTTGTGGATGGGAGAAGGTTTTGACACTAATACATGAGAAAAACCGTTGGCTTTGTGAGGTCTACTCTTTTTTATTAAATTCAGAAGGTTGAACTCAATCTTGATCGTAGGGGATTCCAAGCTGATCATTGATTGGGCTAATGGTGGCATCGCTCTTCGATCTTTATTTTGAGATCAATGGGTATGTAGATTTAGAAGCTTGATTGCTGAATTTGAACATATTTCGTTCAACACATATAAAGGGAATTCAATGGAGGAGCGGATTATCTGTCAAAGAAATCCATTGAATTTATGGATGGTTGTATATTCTTTAAAGAATTTCGGGATGGTTTATTACTGAATTCTGGTAATATAATATGTTTTGGATAAGATGGATATTAGCCTGATTTTGGAAAAAAGTCAATAGGTAATCGATGTAAGTATACCGAATAGACCGTTGTTTTTTGTCTTTTTGTCTAGTGATAGAATCCTATGAAAGTTTGAAAAATATAGTCATGATGAAAGATCAGAAATTGGAACTTTATAAGTTATGTAAGTTTTTTGGAGGATGATGGTGAGAAGGTCTAACTTCTCCAATATTTGGAACTTTATAAGTTAAGTAAGCTTTTTGGAGGATGATGGTGAGAAGGTCTAACTTCTCCAATATTTTGATGTATTTTCTTATGTAACTTTTCATATAATAAAAAGTTGTTTTTTTCATGTGAAAAAAAACTAATATATTAAGATATTTAAAAGAAAATTTAGATATTATGTTTTATTTGACATTGAAATTTAAAGCAAAAACTTCAATGTTTTATTTTTATGCTATGTTTTATATGTTTTATATGATGAAACTTTAAAAACTATTTGCTTATTTCACTTGTTTTTTTCAATTTTGATCATAAAAATGTTTTATTTGACATAGAAGTTTAAAGCAAAAACTTCCAAAATATATATGTTTTTCATTATAACTAGCTTTTAAATTTATATTTGTTTGCTAAATGTTCAAAACAATATTATTTAGGTATAATTATCAAACTATGCATTGAGGTGAAGTTAAAAAGTGTTAAAAATATCATTTACAAAATAAATGAAAAAACAAGAAAAACATCATTGAAGAATATAGACATTTTAGAAAGAAAAAAATGAAACACATTTGAAAAAAAAATATTGATAATCAATGGCCAAGAAGATTAAAAATCTCAAAAAAAATACCTCGAAAATAAAAGGTTGCTACTAGTTGCAACACTTTGAAACAAAAGGTTAAAAGAACCACGAAATTTGACCTTCAAAATACTTAAAACTCTGGAAGGTTCTCGTCAAGTTGTATAATATGTTATTTAGTCTATTTGAGGTAGCTTGGGTGATTGGGAGGAATGAATATTACCCTCCCCACCAAGGTTCAATTCTTGTAAGTGACATGATGCTCTTGTTGAGCCCCTATGTAATGATTGAATGGATTATGTAATCTGGCCATACCATGATTATCATGAATAGTAGGTGTTGGCACATTTTCAAGTGAATGTGTGTGTGTGTGTGTTATTTGAATTTACATATTTTAATTCAAATAATACCCTCCTATTTGCAACGATTCATGGTCAATATTTGGAACACGTTAGTTGGGTCCCATGTAGAATTTGCTAGTTTGTTCATTTCAATAATATTTGTCATACATCCTTTAATTTTGTATATTCATCTCACTAAGAGAAACATGTCACAAAGTGGGTTTTGAATTTGGTTGGGGAGGGTAACAATTCTCTACACAACCACTTAAGCTTCACATATAGCAATGCACATGGGATTAGTTCCCAACGAAGTTTTTGGATAGGCTTCATCAAAATCTATGCCTCTCATAATGTCATTAGGTCCTTTAAAAAATATTTCCAACCATTATTGCATATTGCTGGAGTGATTACCTCAAAATTCTTAAAAAACTCAAAACAAGTTCCAATAGCTAGCTCAACTACCTACCTTTAATAAATAAAAGCATCTCAAAATAAGCTTCTAAATAAAACCATGTCTTACCTTAGCCAAAATTCCCAAATCAACCTTATCTTACCATTCCTTTCCTTTCCTTACCTTATTAGCTGCATACACCTTGCATTAAGGAAACCTACTCCAAACCTCATGGAAATATGGATTTTTCCTTTTCTTACCTTACCTTATTAGCTACATACCCCTTGCATTAAGGAAACCTACTCCAAACCTCATGGAAATATGGATTTCCAATTATAGCATTCTACAAGGATGGCCATGTGACATGGTTAGGTATTGAAAGGTAGTTCCATTTCTATGACCCATTCTCTATCATTAGGCCTCATTGCTCTAGGCATCAAAACGTAATAAAAACTTACTTCCTAACATCCATTCGGTGCGATGCATCAGAACAATGGTCACAAACAAAAGTTACTTCGAATAAACCCTAAATAAACATTCTCCTACCCGCCCGAGGAACCAAGAATGCATGAATATCCACACACATTAGCTTAAGTCATTTCCGATGGGGGTTTGTCTATTTTGAATAAAAACTTTACTTTCTTTACCTTTTAAGGTTTTATTTTTGAGTTCTCCCTTCCTAAAATAAAAGTATCCACTTGTTTATTTTTAGGAGTTCTGTGAGCCACATTTTTTTAGCCTACACCTCTGCTTCACTCATGTGCCCTATCTTGTGGTCTAGGACGAAGGCATCCTAACTTATTATTGGACTTTCCTAGATTTAGTCATTGTTAAATTTCCTTTCATGGACACCTCCCCAATGCATGTGTCATATGATGGATCCACATCATCCACCGTAGGAGCCATGTGGCTCAAACTCATAGAAAGGAATATCTAATGAACATGAAAAAAAAAATTGTTTTTTAACCCCCTCCCCTATTGCCTCACTCATGAGGAAAGAATAAGAATTGGAGTTGAGAGAGCCACTTGTTAGTTATGCCATCTACACCAAAAAGAAGTTTGATTTTGAGCAAGGGGTTTATGTCCATGTTAACACGTATGAGTAAGTAAGCATGGGACCCTTCGATTATGAGTCCTTAATCCTTGTGGGTTTACCATTCATATTTACAACCCCGTAGTACTCTAAGTCTTCTAAACCCCATAGTCCTCTAAGTCTTGTAATTTTCTTGTTAGGTTTGTGATATTTTGTTTTTAACAACAGGTTTATTAAAATGTATTAAATTTAATTTTATTAAATATATTAGTATAGATTCATCTAAAATGAGATCTATTAAGCATGGAGAGAGGTCAAATCTTTCAAGGTGTAAACTATTTTTTAGAGTGGAAATATGTTATCTAATTTTTATGGTTTTAGTTTATCTAATTTATGTTGTTTTATATGTATGCAATTCTAAATAATTTAAATTTAATTTAAGGAGACAAGTTCTTTTTAATAATATTTTATTATTGTTTATAAAAGACATGTATAAACTCTAGGATGAGCACCTAAAAAATTACACATTTCTCCCCTACTAGGTTGTAGAATGCACCTCTTTGATGCAATAATTTATTTTATTTTATTTTATTTTATTTTGTGAAGTTTATGATATTTTGTTTTCATTTTCTATATATTAATTTAGTTACATGAAATTTTTAAAAAAAAATTAACAAAATTTAAATTTAATTTTAATTAATTTTTTTATTCATTTATGTTTTAAATATTTAAATTTTAATTATTTGTATTTAAATAATGTCATCCTTGAAATTTGGACTTGGAATTTAGTTTTCCTTCTATTCACAATGAACCTCTCTATTCACAATGAATGTTGTCACACCATGTCAGTTAAATGCTTGTACATAGTTATATCTTCAATAGGCAAGCCAAGTACATAAACCATAATAATTCGGTGATCAATATCCAGGATGCGAAAACTTGTCTAATTTTGTCACGGAGCTGTGGTAGCTGGTTGGATTTCAAGTTATTTGCATTTTAACTACCTAAAAACAACTATGTTCCACAATGAGGTTTGCTAGATATTTTTCTCCAAATAATTTCTCTAAGTACAGCCAATTGACAAGTGTATGTTCCACAAATGTATGTGAGTACTTAATTGGCATTTTCACTGTAAAAGTATGTCAATTTTTACAATTTCTATATAACTATTTTTTATCCAAAGTATGTGGAATCAGGTTGGTGTTTGAAAGAGCTCATGGGTCTTGCGCATGCTCCATGGGTTCTTTGCTTCCTCTATTGTACGAGGGAACAAAATGGAGTGTATGCTCTATCCCTGTGCACGCTAGAAAAGAAGAAAACAATCAACTCTCAAATTGGTCAAAAGAAGCCGCGATATGACTCCAACACTATTCCAAGGGAGACTCTGGCTGAAGTTTCAAAAAAAAGAGGTTTCGACAAAGAATATAATTGGTGAGAACTCCAACACTACCTCTTAGTATTTATTTGTTGGTTCGATACGTCTATAGCATTTCTAACTAGTAATTGTGCTATTACAGCAACAAAGCGGGCAGACTGGAGTTATAGGAATTGTGGGACTTGTCCAGGTTGGAAAAACAACCCTTGCAAAAGAAATATTTAATCGCCAAAAATCAAATTACAATTTATCTTGTTTTTTATTTGATCTTAGAGACAAATCCTTGAATTCCTTGCAAAGTATGCTTCTCAACCACTTGTATTAAACCTCTAAGATCCTTACTACTCCCTGCCTTCTTGGATTCTAGAACAAAGAAATTAAGAGTTTTACAAATAAATGGGAAGCAATTGGAAACACTCTGGCTAGATGAATCTCAGGTAGTCATGTAATTTAGTTTTATAGTTAAAAGTTTTTTGTTGTAGAAAAATGCACAAAAGCAGACATTCAGTAAAACTCACTTTGAAAATATCAAAGTTGCAGGCACCTGTAACATCCCCAAAATTTCACAAAAAATTAAAATTCTTCTATGTAACAATAAATGCTAAATCATAGCTAGAATGCTAGTTCAATGGTTAGCTTTAGTTTGGTTGACAGATAGTTTAAAAAGATAAGAGATAAAATGAAAAATTAGGAGTTAATACTCTTGGCTAACTGTAACTAAAAGGTTACATAATTACTTACTAACTTATAATACACATCCTACTAACAGTATTCAATATGTATTGATTTTTCAGTCTTGATAGTTAATGAGTTAGAAATTTATTGAATTCGGATCAATTGTTGATTTTCCAACATGTGTATGATTCTGATAGTTGTTTTCTTGTCTTACTGAAGGGGCTTGAGGTTATCCCAAGGCTTACTCAGCTTTTCTCAAAGCTAACGCAGATCCGATGCTTGTACAGGATTCATAGGTAAAATTTATTTCCAGGTTTACGATGTGAGAAATTAAAAACTCGGAAGACTAAGTGAGTAAGTTAGGAAAGATTCTTAATTCCATTTATTGTCTAGATTACCGAAGTGTAAGAATTCCTAGGTCCATCACAAAGACTATTTCTACCTAGGTAGCAATCTGAGTGGGTAGTGTGATTATTTGTCCTAGCAAATAATCTATATGATTGATGGTTTACAATTACCCAAAACATGTTTTAATTGTTGTAGTACTAGGAGTTGACTACATTCTCAATATTTAATATTATGAACTTTAACCATGCTACTTCTAACACTTGCCTAAGCATTAAAATTATCATTTATTAACTTGGAATCTATAGAGTAACTATAAAATATCACAAAAACTACTCTAAGCACAATGTCAATGCATAATATGACATTACAACCTAACTAAAACATGCATAACATAATACTATAAACTTAGTTCAAGGTTTTAACATGCATAAAGTAATTTGTTAAATTCATAACCCATACTTTGCAGGGTTTATCGTGCAGGTTTAAAACTATATCGAAACCCAAAAGTATTTCGATGGTAGTGGAGTCCACGTGGTGGATGCTCACTATCTAAAGGGTTTTGGCGTTAAACCCTAAGCAATGGCATTCAAGCCTTACCCTAAAATCTCGTCCGGCTTCATTTGTTGTAAAATTTGGCAAGGGAGAGTGGGCCGACGGGTGGCCTTTACCTTTGCCATGGTGTTAATAGGTGGGAAGTTCTAGTCCCTCACCATAACCGTATGCTCAATGTTTAAAACCGTGGTCTCCTTTGTTTCCCATGGCGTTAGTGGGATTGAAACTCTGTTTTTTTGTTGTGACTGTGAACTCAACGTTTACATTGGTAAGTTGTATCGAAACTTTCTCCGAGCATTTTTCTTTTGTTTATAACTAAGTTATTTATAAAACAAATCTAAGCGTTTACTGGTTGATGATAGGTGAGGAAAGATAGTCGAAGGTTGAAGTCATTCTCTTGAAGCTGAAAGGGTGAGCAAGAATGGCTTTGGGTAAGCCTCGGCTCCAACCCTGAGGTACCCTTCGTCATTGGTGTGTGTTTGCAGTGATGTCGATGGTGCTTATGGATTATTACTGCGGTGTTCAAAATTTACTTGTGGTTAAATGTTGTTTTGTTTTTAGATTAGTAATGGAGGTCGTATGGTCGTTCTTTTTTATAATCCTTAGGGTTTTACCAAAGAGCTACGAATCTTGTATTTAGGAGTTAGGGTAAGAATGTTACTATTCCAGGGTTTTGTTTTCGTTTTGCATAATGTGATAAAGTTATGAGGAAACTTTCAGCCATGGTATCTCTTTCGTGGCTTCAAAACTGTTATGGTAATTTGGTTTTAAGCGTCGATCCAAGTGGCGACTGTATTGGTTAACTTTTGGATAAATTGAAGACTCTGTTAATAAATATTTTTTTGTCTTTAAATGGCAGAGTTACGACCATAGTGTAATTATTTGCTTAGCAGTTGTTTCTTCTTTGGTAATTTCGAATGCGCAGAGTATTAAGTTTGGTAGAGAGTCTTCAACGTTTTTGTTGTAATTTTTTTTATGGTTGTAAACTGGTTAAAGCCAATGGCATTTTAGTTGTTTAAAAGAAATCGATTTAAGTAACATGTACCGTAAAGAATAATTCTAGGGTTTGGTTTTGATATCAGTTTTGGTAATTAGGTTAAACTTGTTAACTTCTGATTTTTTATAATTGTATAAACGATGGTTAAATGATGATAGTTTTCCTTTTAATATAGAAGAGCTGGTAATCTATCCTTTTTCGTAATGCGATTCTATACATATATATGAAGGTTTATATTAGTAGATTAGGGTTTAGAAACATAGTTTATAATAATAATAATTGAGTTATAATGGTTGTTTACAGCTCGTTTATTGATTAACTAAATTATGTACTATAATACGATAAATGTGATAGTTCTTAATCATTTTCAATCTGTTGAATGTTCATCATGAACTTACTATGTTTGATGTTTTTAAAAGGAACAAAAAGAGGTTTAACTGTGTATTATTTACTATAATATAACTAGAGTAATGTTGTATGCATATTTTAGGTTTTTAAAGTATTAAAATAAAGAAAGAGTTTTATTTACTAAGCATAACTAATTTTTTTGTATTACAGTAATTATTATTATATTATACTATACCCATTTTTATGACTAAGTGACAGAAGCTTACCATAATAGACTCTATGTAAAAATATTAGGGGTTTTTGTGTAAAACGTTAAAACCTAGAAATGGAAATATTATGGTAATTAGCTGGTAAATAACAACAAAAGCTTTCAATGTTTTAACAGTTATTTGAAAATAATGTGAGTAACTTAACAACCAAAAAAAAAAAATAGTGATTCATTTCTACGTAAACTTCAATTTGATAACAATTTCAGATCATTTTATCCATGTATAAACATTCTTATTTACCTTTAAATAAACCTTATGTACTAGAGTAATTCATCGTAAGATGAGTGGAAAAATACAGAAAGGGATTTTACTCATTAATCAATCATTTCTAATTCTAGGTTCATTTAATCAGATAAACATATACAAGTAAACTTTCTTAAATAAAATGTAGACTTAAATAGTCTATTTGCATATGCAAATTATCTAAGTAATAATAGTAAAACTAATGATGACTACTTTCATTCCAGTAATTTTCTTGCATAAAAATAAATAAGATAACCCAATGGAACCTGGTAATTTGTACAAGAGACAAACGGCCCAAGGAGCCCATTCTACCCAACATTTTCCTGAAGATAACTCAACTGCTTGTCTTAGGACCCCCGAGCATGTCCATTGATCCACTAGGGTGAAATGCACTATGTGAAGAAATGGGATTAAATACCCCTGCAACTCAATATAAGTACTTAACAATAGTACTTTTGTCCTCAGCAGTAAAGAACTTAGCTATCAAGTTGCACTAGTTCTGAAAATAGTCTTAACACTCAAACCAATTCTACCTTTCCCCTCATCGAATCTCTTGTGCTCTTTTCTTAATTTCAGAAATTTCACAAGGTAAAGAATGAACAGCCTCCTGCTGAATTCGATGGATAGATATATGCATGCCTAGGTCTTTTTAGTTAGTTTTTCAATTAATAAGCCACCTGCTCTATTCCATTTTCTTGGGGAACATGACCACAAAATTAGGGAAGTTGCCCCCTGTAACAGCTAGAAGTGGTTGAGGATGTTGCTATGTGTCAGTTTGCTCTCACCCCAATCTATTCCTCCTAGTGGGTTAGTGGACACTCATTCAATAGCCTCCTTAGGCTATTTGTCTCATCTTCTATTTATTAAATAATAAAATATTCAACACAATGAATTACAGTCATCCTTGATCCCGCACGATTAATAGTCATAAAATTTACAATAAAAGTAAAATATAATGTTTTCTTAAACATTAAATGTTATTGAAATTGGGGTACATGATAAACACCCCCCCTTAAGTCCAACACCGTCGATGTTTCTTTATTCATCATCCTCGGAGCTTCCCTGGAACAAAATTGGATATGTTTCCCGCATATGACTCTCCAATTCCTAGGTTGCTTCTTCTGGACTAAGGTGCTTCCATTGCACCTTCACCTGTCCAATGGTGTGATTCTGAAGCAATATCTTCGTCTTGTTGAGGATACAGTCTGGTTCCACCAAAAAATCTCATTCGGGTTCCACATGCACATCATTCCAATTTATCACATGAGTAGCATCATGTACATATATTTATAAAACAGATATATGAAAAACATTATGAACTTTAAGATTCATTGGTAAGGCCAACTGGTATGCCACCGGTCCTACTCTCGACAATATTTCGAAAGGCCCAAGGTACCTAGGTGTTATCTTAGCACAACTCCCTAATTTTAAGGAACTCTTTTTAGGTTTTACCTTAATGAAAACATGTTTACCCTCCTGGAACTCTTTCTAAGTTCGATTAATATCCACTTGACTCTTCTGTCTACCTTGTGCAACCTTTAAATTACCATGTACCTGCTTCACGGTTAATTCCATCTCCTTTAATAACTCAGGTCCTACTACTAACTTGTCAATGGGGTTACTCCATGATATGGGAGTATTGCATTTTTTTCCATACAGAATTTCAAATGGGATAAATTTTGCTAAAGCTTGGTAGGGGTTGTTGTATGCAAACTCAACCAAGTGTAAGTAGTTCTCCCATTTACTTGGTTGTTCTCTTACGTACATCCTTAACATATCTTCCAAAATCTGATTTACCCTTTCTTTCTGCCCATCTGTTTGCGGATGAAAAGATGTACTGAAATTTAAAGTAGTATCTAGACCTTTAAATAAAGATTTCCAGAAGTTTCCCGTGAATTTAGAGTCCCTATCAGAAATTATAACTTTTGGAATTCCATGCAAACGAAAAAATTGTTTCATAAATATTTCAGCAATATTAGCAGCCTTATGAGTGGTCTTTACTAGTATAAAATGGGCTGCCTTATTGAGTTTGTCAATAACTACCATTATAGAATCATTCTGGTTCTGATTTTTAAGCAAACCTGTAATGAAATCAATGTTGATTATTTCCCATTTCCAGCTAGGAATTGGTAACGACTGTAATAAACCGGTTGGATGCTGATGTTCGGTATTAACCTGTTGACATTCAAAACATCTAGCAATATATTCTGCCAACTCATTCTTCATATTCAACGAAAAGTAATATTTTCGTAACATAGTGATTGTCTTCTGATAGCCAGGGTATCCTGAATAAGGACTTTTATGTATTTCATTCAAAATCAGAAGCTTGATTTTAGGTACGTTAGGTATATACAGCCTATTTTTATAAAGTATCAACCCTTTCTCATTTAGACAGTAACCTGTATTTAAACTTTCAGTTACATTTTCTGCCACTTTAGCTTGCAATTTTTAGTAATTTTCATCCAATTTTACTCCTTCAAACTGATCTTCTAAATCTGTTTTGTAAGTACTGATTGCTGCCATAAATTTAATCTTACATTTCTGCTCATAGCATCAGCTACTTTATTTTCCTTCCCCTTGATATGTTGGATCTCGAAATCATATTTGCTAAGGAAAGTTAGCCACCTAGCTTTCCTTGCATTTAAATTTGATTGATCCAATAGATACTTTAAACCCTTATTATCCATCATTAAGATAAATTTTCTCCCGATCAAGTAATGGCGCCACATCTTTAATGCATGTATCATGACAGCCAATTATAGAACGTAAGTAGCGTAATTTTTCTCATGAATTTTAAGTTTCCTGGACTCATATGCTATCACGTGTCCTTCTTGAGTTAAGACCCCACCAAGGCTATCGTTGCATGCATCAGTGCATACAACAAAGTCCTTGTTAAGATCCGCAATTCTTAAAATCGGTGCAATAGTTTATAATATTTTTAATTTCTTAAAACTCTCTTCCCATTTTTTATCCCATACAAATTGCTTCCCCTTCTTCTGTAGAGAAGTTATGGGATTCGTGATCCTTGAGAATCCCTCAATGAACCTTTGATAATACCTGGTGATCCCAATGAATGACTGTACATCAGTCACATCCTTTGGGACCGGCCATTCGTTAATTGCTTTTATATTATCTGGGTCAACCGAGATCCCATCTTTAGTTATTACGTGACCCAAATATTGGATTTTATCTTTGAAGAAGTTGCATTTACTGAACTTGGCATACAGCTGATGTTCCCTTAACACTTGTAAAATGATTTTTAAATGTTCTTCGTGCTCTTGTTTAGTCTTAGAATAGATTAGAATATCATCAATAAAAACTAATACGAACTTATCTAGATATTTATGTAATATGTTGTTCATTAAACACATGAAGACTACTGGGGCATTAGTTATCCCAAATGGCATGACAACGAACTCATAGAGACCATATCGGGTCCTAAAAGCCTTCTTGAAAATATCCTCATCCTTAATCCGGACTTGATGATAACCGGATCTTAAGTCAATTTTTGAAAATATTGTTGCTCTGTGTAACTGATCGAACAGATCATCTATGTGGGGAAATGGGTATCTATTTTTAATTGTCATCTTATTAAGCTGACGGTAGTCAATGTATAAGCGCAGGGCATCGTCCTTCTTTTTAACAAAAATGACCAGTGCTCCCCAAGGAGACACACTTGGTCTTATATACTTTTTACCTATTAGTTCTTTTAATTGTGATTTTAGTTCATTAAGCTCCAGGATTTTCATCCGGTAAGGATATTTTGAGTCATACACCACACCTGGTACGAGCTCAATAGTGAAATCCAGCTCCCTTTTTGGAGGCAGTCACGGAATTTCCTCCAAAAATACATTCGAATAAACTCTCAAAAATGGTATATCTTCTAATTTTAGTTTGTCTTCTTTATTAATGTGTTATTCATTAGTTATAGTTACAACAAAAGCTTTATAGCCCTTCCGAACAACCCTTTTTAGTTGTAAGGAAGAAATCTATCTTATTGTTGTTTTCCTAGGAATTCCCTTTACTGTTATTGTTTCTCCTTCATTGTTTAAAAATGTAAAAGTTTTATCAAAACAATTTAACAATACTTGGTGTTGTTCCAACCAATCCATTCCAATTAATACATCATAGGAGCCTAACGGAAGTACATTCAGCTTTACATAAGTTTCAAACTGATTCATAAATAATGTACAATCATTCATAAAATCAATTACTTTTCTTTTTGCTCCTGTAGCTAATTGAACCAACCATTACTTTTTAAATTTCTCTACTGGTAGTTTACTTTTCTCTACCAAATTGGGAGAGACATAACTTAGGCTAGCCCCTGGGTCAATTAAAATAGAAATGGGTTTATGGTTCAGCACACCTTCTACTTCCACCATGGAAATCTGATATTCAGCCTGTCTATTTTCCAGTGCTGCATTGATTCTAGGTATCCCTCTCGCTAAATCACTAACCTGTAGAAATTCTAAAGCCTTGATGGCATAAGGAATTTCATAAACTGGCTAAGGATCTAGGAACACAATTAACCTCACAGAGAATTGTAGAGAATTAGCATAATGAGAGAAGAAGAAGAATTAATGAACACACATTAATGAATGATCAATAAATGATAATTGATATTATTACATAGGTAATACATCCTTATAAAGGAAAAGGAGTTTCATGAAGACAACTCAAGCTAGCTCATAAAAGCAGGCTTACTAATTATGATAAACCCCATAGTTGACTAAAGCAGTTTCCCAATCTATCAAGCACCTCACGAATTAGAAATAGCATGATTGAGTGATGATGAGTGAAGGAAAGACTTGCTAATCCTAGAATATGGAGAGAAAATAATGGAGGATGGGTTGGAAACAAAAGCTCCTAGTTTCCTAGTTGACTAGCTTTTATCTTATCCATAGAAAAACAGGATAAAGCAGAAAAAGCAGAAAAAAACAAAATATGTTATAAGGTCCTGTATACTAATTCTAGATGAACCCAGAATCAGAAATAAATCATTCCTAGGATATGGATGGCATGCATTGACCTTAAGGTGTAAGTGGATGCCAACTAATTAAGCTAGTGGGTGAATAATTAATCAAATAATGATTAATTATTTTATCCTAAGTTATGAGTGGGTTTATTATATTCCAACACCCCCCTTTAAGCTTGACTTTATGATGATATTCCTGAACTAATCAGAAATATATATGCATATAGGGCACAACAATAAATCTATGCTCACCCTTTTACAATTTTATGTTGTCCGAAGAAATGAGGAAAGAGGCAAAACCTCAAGGGGAAAATCCTCCCTCAAGAAAGGACATGAAAAGCAATACCAAAAATGTTGAACTGCTGGTGTTGCTGCTGCTCCAAACTAAATGCTGATGTCTGGAGGAATCTTCTTCTTGGGAAGAAGATAAATCTGCTCACCTAGATCAAGGACAGCTGCAGGATGGAACCTGGGACCATGTAGAACAACTGAAATCCAATGATGTGAAGGCAATACTGAAGGATCTTGAGACTTGTAATCAGCTCCAAGATGATGATATGACTTGAACTTCGAACCAGTAGAGATGAAATGAGCTCCAGATAGGTAAAATAATTGTTCAAGCAAATGTATCATGTCTCCATCTTCATTTACACAGAGAGGATGTGTGAAAGTGATCATGTAGGAACATAGAGAAGGCATGGGATCAAAGAGTGCGAATGCATGGGCTCCATGGGTTGATCTAGCTTTCAAAGAATCCAAGAGATCACAAATAAACACAACAGTAGACTCATGGGAATAAACTGGTAAAGAATCCTCTATGGTAGAGGTATGAGAGGAGGAAAGATAGTGATGTTCAAAATCTTCAAGGAGGCTCTGAGAATGAGTGCCAAGAACAAAGGAGGAGCTGCAGAAGCACATGGGATCAAGTATGGTAAGTGGCAAAACACTGGAAGGACTTGATTTGGCTAAGCAAACATCCTGGATGTCACTGGGTTGCGCACCATCAAGAAGAGAGGCATGCACAAGGTGTGAGAGGTCTGGCATATGGATCTCAGAATCCATGATAGAAAACATAGATAACACTGAATGTGTGAGTGAATCATCAATAGCAATAGCAGCTCCATTAGTCACTTATTTTTCATCAACAGCATCATGAGAAGATGAATCAGGATCTTCTACTTCAGGAGACACAGAAAAAGATGGCTCTTCAATATTTGCTTCTTGATTGAAAGAGGAAGCATGCGAATCAAAGAGAGTAGTAGCAACAGGAATTGTATGAGAAAATTCTTCTTTATGATCAACTTCATCAGATACTGTAGAGGTCGAGACATCTTGAGAGAGAGAAATCATTGAGGAGCTAGATGCACTCTCCACATAGCTAGAAGGATCCTCATTGTCCTTTCCCAAAACTCTATCCAATATTGTCCAGAGATCTTTTGGGTAATCAACAGAATCAATAAGGTAGCGCATGCATGGAGAGATAGATAGACAAATAGCTCCAATTGCTCTGTCACAGTCATTCAACCAGTCACTTGGCTCTTCATAAGATTCTTCACCAGCTCCAATAGATATCTCATAGAGACCTTGTCTCTTTAGATATGAAATCATCTTCAATTTCCACTCTGAATAGCTTGTGAATGGAGAAAGAAGAGGAACTAATATTCTTGAATCCATTCGAAGTTGAACCTGCAAAATAAACCTGCAAATCTGAAAAAGGAGGATTAATTTATGAACTCTCAAAGATCTGATATCATGTAGAGCTTTGATATCCTCAGCTCTAATAGCATGTAGAACTTGAACTTTGAGAACCTTAGCTCTGATACCATGTAGAAATTCTAAAGCCTTGATGGCATAAGGAATTTCATAAACTGGCTAAGGATCTAGGAACACAATTAACCTCACAGAGAATTGTAGAGAATTAGCATAATGAGAGAAGAAGAAGAATTAATGAACACACATTAATGAATGATCAATAAATGATAATTGATATTATTACATAGGTAATACATCCTTATAAAGGAAAAGGAGTTGCATGAAGACAACTCAAGCTAGCTCATAAAAGCAGGGTTACTAATTATGATAAACCCCATAGTTGACTAAAGTAGTTTCCCAATCTATCAAGCACCTCACGAATTAGCAATAGCATGATTGAGTGATGATGAGTGAAGGAAAGACTTGTTAATCCTAGAATATGGAGAGAAAATAATGGAGGATGGGTTGGAAACAAAAGCTCCCAGTTTCCTAGTTGACTAGCTTTTATCTTATCCATAGAAAAGCAGGATAAAGCAGAAAAAGCAGAAAAAAGCAGAATCTGTTATAAGGTCCTGTATACTAATTCTAGATGAACCCAGAATCAGAAATAAATCATTCCTAGGATATGGATGGCATGCATTGACCTTAAGGTGTAAGTGGATGCCAACTAATTAAGCTAGTGGGTGAATAATTAATCAAATAATGATTAATTATTTTATCCTAAGTTATGAGTGGGTTTATTATATTCCAACATAACCGTTGTTTCTTCCTGCACAGCATGAATGTTGTTGATGGTCTTCTTTCTGTTAGGATAGACTAATGCATAGTGAGGTCCCTAACATTACCAACATTTTACTTGTTCCTTACGTTTGTTATTTTTAACATAGTTGTTGTGATTATTTGTAAATTCTTTATTTCTTGTGACAATAGGGTTTTGCTGTGAGTTACTTTTTAAATTATTTCCTTGAAAAAATTTCTTAGGAAAATTGCGTGAGTTATTATGCCCAAAATTCCAATTAGGTGTGAAACCTTTCTTTCTTTGCTCAAAATTATTAGACCTTTTTGTTTTCTAGTTTGGCATGTTCTCCCTTTTCTGGTTCTGCTCATAGAAGAAATTTGCTTTTCGCATGGCCTCTTCAAGGGTTTTGGGATTATCATATTCAATTATATCCTTAATATGAAAAGGTAAACAACTCAGAAACCATTGTACCTCAAGATTTTCATCAACAATATAAAGCACGTATCGTAGAAAGCTTAGAAATTTACTATTTAACTCTTTCATATTCATGGTCTGAAAAATTTATTAAATTCAGGTCTGAAAAATTTATTAAATTCTCATAAAAATTAAAATATTTGGCCAATTTAGGGCCTCCCGAAATTTTTGGCTCCTAAAATTTCGGGCCCTAAAATTCTATGCCTAAAATCTCGGGCCCTGAAATTTCATGCCCTAAAATTTTGGGCCCTAAAATTTTGTGCGCTACATTTTCATACCCTAAAATTCCACGCCTTAAAATTTTGTGTCCTAAAATTTTGGGCCCTCCTTTTTACTCAGGTGTAACTATCCTTACACTTCAATCCATTGAACCCTGTGAAATGACTTGCAAACATCAGTTAGATGGTCACTATCCTTTGTTGGTATGAATTGGAAGGACATTGTTAATGCTGGTTATGTCTACTACTACATACTATTTATGATATTGTTACTAATAAACACATGCAACTTGCTTTCAAATTTGATGCAAATTGTTTGGCAAATGATTAGTCACATGCACGTTGTTGTTTCTTATACTAAAGTGAATGCCTAAACCATTGTTGTTGTCATAATATTAGCATGCGTGATTAATACATATTGATCTACGTGTGTTTTAAATTATTATTTAATAATGATAAATACATATGAAATGCATGTATTTTTGCTAATTCCTACATATTGCACTTGTTTACTACGTATTGGAACTAATTAGTTATGCAATTGGCTTATCCTTGGATGAATGAACTTGTATTATTCATATCCCTTTCTAGACTCCATTAGGCACTGGTCACTAAGCATACACACATAGAAGATATATTTGTGTCTAAGTGTCTTTTGTAGAGTTACATAGGGCTCTCCCCTAGGAGGTTTCTGCTTCCGAAGAAATTTGGAAAAGTTACTAAAGTGACATACATCCCATCACCTAAGATATAAACGAAATATCAAATCCCATTTGAGAGAGAACCACCATGAGGTAGGTGCATCGAACATGGTCCTAAGCCTTTAACAGGTCTAACTTTAACACAACAAATTTAAGATGTTTACTCTTAATAGTATGTAAACCCTCCTATTTTACTCCCATTGTTTCATGAATGTTCCTGCTAGGAAGAAATCCAAACCGCTCACCAGATATACAGTCAAATAAAAGTCTCTTAATCTTGGAAAATATGACTTTAGAAATAATCTTTTATATACAATTACATGACGATATAGGCTTGAAATCCTCAAAACTAGCTAGAGAATAATTTTTAGCAATAAGTGCAAGAAAAGTTGAATTAAAGATTATTGAAACCTTCCCATTGGTCTTAGATTCACCAATAACTTTAAGTAAATCATGAGCCAAAACATTAAACATTCAAATATAAAATTCAACAGGGAAGCCATATGGACCCATGCTTTTGTCCCGCTTGAACTGAGATAAAATATCTTTTAATTCACTTAATGTAACTTCTTCCATCAACATATTGTTTCATCTTCACTGAAACTGGTATGAAAGAATTGAGCAATTTTCACAATGCCAGCAATAGGAATATTTTCATCTTCTCTAAAATGATCCTCAAAATTCTTGATACCTACTTGAGAAATATCATCAAAACCTTCTGCAACCTCCCCTATATCCTCTACTATTTTCCATATAGAATTAATATTTTCCTGTGATTAACATATCGATGGAAAAAATTTGAATTATCATCCCCACTGGTAAGCCATAAATCCCAACTTTTAAGTCGCAGCTTTGCTTCTCTAAGATATTTCTTCAACGAGCTTCCAACAAAATTAGCTCCGCCACTACAGGATGGTTCGAGGGCAACGCCCTCGTTTTTTTTTTTGTAAATATGTCGATTTCATGCAATCTGGTGCATAAATAGGATGCCATTAAAAATTTTCATCTTTCTAGCCCTGCAGACCTCACTAAAAAACCCTGCTGAATTTCTCTGTTTCAAAAAAATTTCAAATTTTTTTCTCCCACTGCATCGATTTTTTTTTTGACTTTCACCCCCTGTAGCGGAAACGTTTTTGACTTTCACCCGCTACAGCGGCTCGATCCTCGTTTTTCACCATTTGTATCAGCTCTTTCCCAAACTTCCATCCGCCGTTGTAGTGGCTCTATCTTCATTTGTCATCCACCGCCACTAGCTACAATTTCTTTTTCTAGTCGCCGCTGAAGCGGCTCGACTTTCAGTTTCTAGTCGACGTTACAGCTTGTTCTTCATTTTCTAGCCACTGCTACGTCGAATCTATTTCCATCTTTTCTCTGCCGTGCATCGGCTCGAACTTCATTTTTCGCCAACCGTCGTTGCGGCTCAAAATTTAATTTCCGTTCACCGTAGCAGCTTGATCATCAACTTTTATCTGTCGTCCAACACTTAGAAGATTTTGAGAAAATTTCTTTTGTGATGAAATTTTCCTCTTTTTCCCGCTGACGTTGCGGCCATCTCCTTGGGACCCAGTGGATGTTGCATCTCCCCCATCGATTATCTGCCTCCGTCAGCTCATACTTAGAAAAATTTCCAAAATTTTTCTTCTTCTTCAACTTCCCTCTCGCCGTTCATTCCAACCACCCTTGCCGTTATGGCGGCTCAATTCTCAGCTTCTTCCCGCTACGTAGCGACTCTATTTTAATCTTTCATCCGTCGTTATAGTGGCTTGACTTCGTCGCTTCTCACCGATGTATCGACTCTCTTCTGACAACATAGCCGCCACCATAGCGGCTCGCTTCTGGCCAACACAGCCGCTGTTGCGGCTCTCTTCCGGCCAACTCAACCGACAAGGGAGATTTCCCTTCAACACTTAGGCAATTTTTATACTTCGGTCAACTTTTGGAATTTTCTCCTGTCTGCTGAAAACCCACAGACGTTGATTCCAGCCTCTGTTAACTTCTCCTCATGGCCCATAGAGGCCCAATATTGCAACTTAAAGCTCTGATACCAATCTGTCATGTCCCCACCCCTCATACTGACGATGGAGAGGATGCGACTACAGTACTGATGCTGTCAAAAGGGAAAGATAGCCCCATGATCATAAAAACATAAACATGCATTGAATTAATAACATATATAGGAGTCTAAAACATACAATATACATCGGAAGCAATAACATCCATTCAAGAATTCAAACATTCAAACATGCTCATATTAATTCATAAAACAAATAGTTTGTAGAAATTAAGCACAAGAATAAAAGTAAATACTTATCTTGTAATTGCGTTGTCCCACAACTAACTACATCGTTGCAACATTCCACCCAACCATAGGCCAGTGTGCTCATCAATATCTCAACACCACTGCCACCCCCGAGCTGGGCATGATTCCAAAGGAACTAAGGAACAACATGCTCATACTCATAGTCGAATACGTATCAAACCCATCCAAGCCAAAGATACATTTGGGTTATCAGGCTACTAGGGAAACAAGCCAATAGCATAAGGGTTCCTTGGACTTACTCAGCCAAGCCAACAATCTCACCCAAAAACATCGTCATACCCTCTAACAAACTGTTAGAGGGTCTCTTGGAAGTACTCATCCAAGCAACCAATTTGCATCAAACACACAAGCAACCAATCAATCAAAACACAACTACACACAACTGCTGGATATGAGCAAAATGCTTATGGGAAACCAAAACGAAATGGATGAGGGGAACAACACCTTGGAACATCAAATATGTTTTTAGGAAACATCCTTGTGCAGATATGGCTACCACAAACCCCCAAATTGAAATCTGATCTCAGAAAACATCTCTGAGCATTGTCGGAGCAAAAACGACCATCATTCACACCCAAAACAGGAGATCTTGGTTACTTGATCACTGAGAAACACAACAAAGGATTAATGGGCATGGGACAATGAGGGAAATATCATGAAATCATGGGGAAAATTCCCAACAAGCTCAGCTGCCTGAGGAAGACCAAAACCAACCTCTTGAAACCCCCAAAACGTGAATCAATGTTGCACATTCACTGAACAAAACAAAAACGGGATTTCCCAGCTACGAAAATGAGGAAAACCACAACAAAATGCACAGGGAGGATCCCAGCCACTGAGCATTTCCGAAATCGAATTCCCAGCCATGGGAAAAACGAAGGATCCAACCAAAAACGTGAGGGAGAATTCCCCAACTATCTCCAGTTGCGTGAGGAAGCAAACGCATGGGTGAATGATGGCTTGGGAAGGCATTTTTCAGCATTTACTTTCCCAAGAAGCAAAAAAAACGTTTTCCAAAAATGGGTAACTCCCCAAATTCGAAATTGACCCCCATAGCTTTCCCATCCCAAGGCAATAACTTCCTTCACCAATTTTAGATGATTGGGCATAAAAGAAAAAAAGGGTGGTAGACAACTTGATGGGTT
This sequence comes from Pseudotsuga menziesii, assembly GCA_001517045.1. Lineage (NCBI taxonomy): Eukaryota > Viridiplantae > Streptophyta > Pinopsida > Pinales > Pinaceae > Pseudotsuga > Pseudotsuga menziesii. The sequence goes on from LPNX011218748.1 coordinate 189,510, forward strand.
TTCCCTTTGACATTTAGCCTCTTTCCCATAGAATCAAAGCTTTGAATAATCCCCCCCCCCCTATTCCTTGTGAAATCATGCCCCCATCTCTTTAACGTTACGGAGCGTAGCTAGTCATGGTATTTTTATTAATGTAGCATTTTACATGGTGTCTCAAATACATTGTGCCTGGCTAGCACATAAACCATCAACATCGATTTTGATCGGCGATACCATAGACACTCAGAATCCATGGTGGGGCCTTTTCCTAGAGCTCCACACCATGATTTAATACAATATTTACATCATATGCAATTTAATACCATGGGGTCAAAACCGGAGTGTTATACTTATAATACACATGCTACTAACAGTATTCAATCTGTATTGATTTTTCAGTCTTGATAGTTAATGAGTTAGAAACTTATTGAATTCAGATCAATTGTTTATTTTCCAGCATGTGTATGATTCTGATAGTTGTTTTCTTGTCTTACTGAAGGGGCTTGAAGTCAGCCCAAGGCTTAATTAGCTTTTCTCAAAGCTAACACATATTCGATGCTTGTACAAGATTCACAGGTAAAATTTATTTCCAGGTTTACGATGTGAGAAATTAAAACTCGGAAGACTAAGTAAGTAAGTTAGGAAAGATTCTTAAACTCCATTTATTGTCTATATTACTGAAGTGTAAGAATTCCTAGGTCCATCACAAAGACTATTTCTACCTAGGTAGCAATCTGAGTGGGTAGTGTGATTATTTGTGCTAGCAAATCATCTATATGATTGATGGTTTACAATTACCCACAACACGTTTTAATTGTTGTAGTACTAGGAGTTGACTACATTCTCAATATTTTAATATTATGAACTTTAACCATGCTTCTTCTAACACTTACCTAAGCATTAAAATTATCATCTATTAACTTGGCATCTATAGAGTAACTATAAAATATCACAAAAACTACTCTAAGCACAATGTCAATGCATAATATGACATTACAACCTAACTAAAACATGCATAACATAATACTATAAACTTAGTTCAAGGTTTTAACATGCATAAAGTAATTTGTTAAATTCATAACCCATACTTTGCAGGGTTTATCGTGCAGGTTTGAAACTATATCGAAACCCAAAAGTACTTCGATGGTAGTGGAGTCCACGTGGTGGATGCTCACTAGCTAAATGGTTTTGGCATTAAACCCTAAGCAATGGCATTCAATCCTTACCCTAAAATCTCTCTTCGCTTCATTTGTTGTAAACTTTGGCAAGGGAGAGTGGGCTGACAGGCTCTCAGCCTCCTCGGTGCTCTTAAACACAGGTGACCTTTACCTTCATCGTGGTGTTAACAGGTGGGAAGTTCTGGTTCCTCGCCATAACCGTATGCTCAACGTTTAAAAATGTGGTCTCCTTTGTTTCCCGTGGTGTTTGTGGGATTGAAGCTCTGGTTTTTCGTCGTGAACGTGGACTCAATGTTTGCACTGGTAAGTTGTATCGAAACTTTCTCCAAGCACTTTTCTTTTGTTTATAACTAAGTTGTTTATAAAACAAATCTAACCGTTTACTGGTTGATGATAGGTGAGGAAAGACAGTCGAAGGTTGAATTCGTTCTCTTGAAGCTAAAAGGGTGAGCAAGAATAGCTTCGGGTAAGCCTGGGTTCCAACCCTGAGGTGCCCTTCGTCATTGGTGTGTGTTTGCGGTGATGTCGATGGTGCTTATGGATTATTACTGCGGTGTTCAAAATTTACTAGTGGTTAAATGTTGTTTTGTTTTTGGATTAGTAATGGAGGTCATATGACCGTTCTTGTTTATAACCCTTAGGGTTTTACCAAGGAGCTACGACTCTTGTATTTAGGAGTTAGGGTAAGAATGTTATTGTTCCAGGGTTTTGTTTTCATTTTGCATACTGTGATAAAGTTGTGAGGAAACTTTCAGCCATGGTATCTCTTTCGTGGCTTCAAAACTGTTATGGTAATTTGGTTTTAAGCGCCGATCCAAGTGGCGACTGTATTGGTTAAATTGAAGACTTTGTTTATAAATATTTTTTTTTGTCTTTAAATGGTAGAGTTACGGCCATAGTGTAATTATCTGCTTAGCAGTTATTTCTCCTTTGGTAATTTCGAATGCGCAGTGCATTAAGTTTGGTAGAGAGTCTTCAACGTTTTTGTTGTAATTTAATCTATGGTTGTAAATTGGTTAAATCCAATGGCATTTTAGTTGTTTAAAAGAATTCGATTTAAGTAACATGTACCGTAAAGAATAACTCTAGGGTTTGGTTTTGATATCAATTTTGGTGATTAGGTTAAACTGGTTAACTTTTGATTTTCGATAATTGTATAAATGATGGTTAAATGATGATAGTTTTCCATTTAATATAGAAGAGCTCGTAATCTATCCTTTTTCATAATGGGATTATGTACATATATATGAAGGTTTATATTAGTAGATTAGGGTTTAGAAACATAGTTTATAATAATAATAATAATTGAGTTATAATGGTTGTTTACAGCTGGTTTACTGAGTAACTAAATTATGTACTATAATACAATAAATGTGATAGTTCTTAATCATTTTCAGTCTGTTGAATGTTCATAATGAACTTACTATGTTTGATGTTTTTAAAAGAAGCAAAAAGAGATTTAACTATGTAATATTTACTATAATATAACTAGAGTAATGTTGTCTGTATTTTAGTTTTTTAAAGTATTAAAATAAAGAAAGAGTTTTCTTTACTAAGTATAATTAATTTGTTTGTATTACAGTAATTATTATTATATTATACTATACCTAGTTTTATAACTGAGTGACAGAAGCTTACCATAATAGACTCTATGTAAAAATATTAGGGGTTGTTGTATAAAAAGTTAAGACCTAGAAATGGAAATATTATGGTAATTAGCTAGTAAATAACTTCAAAAGCTTTCAATGTTTTAACAGTTATTTCAAAATAATGTGGGTAACTTAACAATAGAAAACAAAATTAGTGATTCATTTATATGTAAACTCTTTAATTTAATAACAGTTTCAAATCATTTTATCCATCTATAGACATTCATATTTACCTTTAAACAAACCTTCTGTACTAGAGTAATTCATCATAAGATGAGTGGAAAAATACAGAAAGGGATTTTACTCATTAATCAATCATTTATAATTCTAGTTTCATTTATTTAGATAAACATATATAAGTAAAATTTCTTGAATAAAATGCAGACTTAAACAGTCTATTTGCATATGCAAATTATCTAAGTAATAATAGTAAAACTAATCATGACTACTTTCATTCCAGTAATTTTCTTGCATAAAAATAAATAAGATAACACAATGGAACCTGGTAATTTTTAGAAGAGACAAACAGCCCAAGGAGCCCATTCCACTCAACCTTTTCCTTAACATATCTCAACTGCTTGTCTTAGGACCCCCGAGCCTGTCCATTGATCCACGAGGGTGAAATGCACTGTGTGAAGAAATGGGATTAAATACCCCTGCAACTCAACAGAAGTACTTAACAACAATACTTCTGTCCTCAGCAGTAAAGAACTTAGTATCAAGATGTACTAGTTCTGAAAACAGTCTTAACACTCAAACCACTTCTAACTTTCCCCTCATTGAATCTCTTGTACTCTTTTCTCAACTTCAAAAATTTCACAAGGTAAAGAATGAACAACCTCCTGCTGAATTCGATGGATAGATATATGCATGCCTAGGTCTTTTTGGTCAGTTTTTCAATCAATGAGCCACCACGTTCCACTTTCATGGGGAACATGACCACAAAATTAGGGAAGTCGCCCCCTGCAACAGCTAGAAGTGGTTGAGGATGCTGCCATGTGTCAGTTTTCTCTCAACCCGGTATATTCCTCTTAGTGGGTCAGTGGACACTCATTCAACAGCCTCCTTAGTCTATTTGTCTCATCTTTTATTTATTAAATAATAAAATATTCAACATAATTAATTACAGTCATCATTGACCCCACATGGTCAATAGTCATAAACTTTACAATAAAAGTAAAATATAATGTTTTCTTAAACATAAAATGTTATTGAAATTTGGGTACATGACAGCACCTGTGCAATTAAGAGAGTTGATAACCTTTTGAATATTTCAAAGTCCATAAAAAAATGTTCACTTCAATACCAAAGACGTCCATGTTTCCATCTTGAGCATCCATCAACATTAATGTAAACCAGGATCTGAAAATTGATACAAATGTATACGACGAAGAAAATTGCAAATGATCATAAGCAAGCACCTGGTATGCCATTCCATTAACATAATCTAAGCCAAATTTAACGATAATGCAAGCATTTTTATCAATGTCTCTTCGCACTACCCCCAAAAAAATTACCATCAGACCATGCCTAACAACCGAATGAAACATGTGTAAATACATATTCCTACATATCGTGCATGTGTATTTGTGTATATTACATCCGATCAATACTAGTAATTGAAAAAACTCCATGAACTAGCAAGTGTGTTGCTACTGCATTCTTGTCAAGCAAGCAATTTCAATATAATCAAGTTGTTGCATTAATGTCATGGACATTACAAATAGCGGCTCTTGTTTTCTGTTAGTGTACATAGATCTTTATTAATGTGTTAAATTTAATTCACTAAATATACAATTTAATTTATTTTTTTCTTGTTTCCTTGCTTAAAGATTTTTATGCTTAATAATTTATGGGTTAGTATGATACTATGTATCAAATCACATAATTTACAACATTGAATCTTTAAAAAAAAATTATGGGTTATTATGATACTATGTGTCAAATCACATAATTTAGAACATTGAATTAAAAAACAAAAAACAAATGATGTTAATTATTTCGTTCAAGCTAATGCACTTCATTATTATTTTTTTCATTCAATTAGTTGGATTCCCATTTTGAAAGGATGGTTTTGTGTTTTTGCATTCAATCAGTTGGATTTCCAATTTTGAAAGGATGGTTTTAGAAGGCACATTGAGAACTTAAGTTGTACATATTAGCATTATTTTATAAAGTTTGTCAAAGGATCAATGCCAATAGACTCGCGAGTTGTCGATGATCTCGATCAATGCCAAGATCGTTTATAAAGAATTCAAACATTAACAACATTGTTTATAAAGAATAGCAACGATGTTGAAGAAATGTTACGTTGCCTTAAAGGGAGTAACTCCCAAGCAGCACCTTATGTTCGTGGTTGCATCAAATAGAGGTGTCGAACGATGGTGTTCTTGAAAGTAAGCACGTGATGGCTATGTGTGCAAAGGTGCGTAACTCCCAAGGAGCACTCTTCCTTATGTACGATTTATGGCATGCACTATCTTGCTTAATATAAAGGCTCTCTACTATGATTGATCAAAGTTTCACTAGCCTAATATCTCTATGATCTTTTACTCAAACTACTTTTCATATTTAGTGTTTTTTTTTCCACTTTTGTTATTATACCTCTCGAAGTCATGGTATATTCCATTCCATCCTCGTTGATTAGCTATTAATTACCATCACTTCCTATTAGTTTTGCATTTTATTTTTCATTTTAATCAAACTTTTTAGATATATGATTTTATGTATTGCAACTATTTTAAGTTTGCAAAAAATGAACTTCTACACTATTGGTTGAAAGGCTTAGAATGTTATTGTTGATTTGTCGACGGAATGTTGTTGGGTGTGTTGAACTCATGATTGTTGTTAGACCAAAACCTGTAGGTGTTAATCTCTACCATAATCACTAGAGTTTGGATCATGGGAGGCGGTTAGTCCATGTCACGAAACTCACAGGGAGCATTGAACCCAATGTCCAACAATCTCCCCCCAGCATGATCCGGGTGAGTTTTGAACCCTTGACCGGTTTCTCTGATACCAATTGTTGAACTCACAATTGTCGTTAGACCAAAACCTGTAGGTGTTAATCTTCGTCACAATCGTCAAAATTCTGATCTTGGGAGGCTATTAGTCCATGTCACAAAACTCGTGGGGAGCATTGAATCCAATGTCCAACAGGGTGCCTGAGCCCATCATTGAATGCACATTCATTGAGGATTGAATTACAGATTCATGAGCCTCATTCTTGCCACACCGCCTCTTATTCATGCACTTCCTTTAGGTCTTCTTACTGAAGCTTATCTATGCATCGCCTTATGAAGCTTTTCACCGCTTTCACCTCATAATACTTCAAATCAAAATTCAAGGACAATGCAATGCTATTTCTCTCATGCCATTTGGTTTCCATGGCATTTGTTCTCCATTGTTCTAACATGTTCTGTAAACGCAATATTATTTCTCTTCTTTATTGCCAGTTTTGAATACATTGAGCACTGTTGAAGGTTGCGCTACGCTATTGTCAGTTTTAAACATATTGAGGAGTGTTGAAGACTACTTTTCCAGTAGCTGAAATTTGGTTGTACGGATACTTACTTCCAGATCCTTGGCATGTACGAGTGCTCTACATTGTAGGTGCTCACAGATTCAGTGGGGAGCTTAACATGCCTCAAAAAGACTTTACTTGCAAGAGTCTCCAATTTGTAGATGTTACCTTATTACATTGCACCTGTACCCAGTGCACCTTCAAGTGTACCCTAGGGAGAGAGGGCCAAGTTTTCGACTAGGAGGGGTGTTATCGAACAATGGTTGTCATGGTTGGGTCCTTTGGTCATCCTTTAGGGGTACTATGGCTTAATGGCACTGCTGACTTCCCTTTATTGGGGTTTCTTAACCTCGGGGTTGGTGTCCGAGGGCCCTAAGGGTTGACCACTGGATCACATGGCTACATATCCTAGTTATGTGCTCGAATGGCCTCTACTTCAGCTACAAGACATATGTCTTCATTCGCAACCACTTTGGACACCCTCGTGTCCCTTCAGTCAGTGGGTCCCACTCTCTATGACCTTATCTCTTCAAAGGAAAGTCACCCTTCATACCAGGCCTTTTCATTCTTTGAGGAGGGTGTTGAGGGATTTTACATCATTCTATGGGTTATATCGGGTATAAAACCCTCCCTCCAGCCCACTCCAGTCTTTCATTCAGAGTGATTTGCTTATTTGAGCATGTTTTGGCACCTGGGGGTGTAAATACCCCAGGTAGCCTACCTTGAGCCTACATAATGGCTTTAATTTATTATTTTTTTGTTTTAATTTTAAGTTGACATTTTATAATTAAAATTTGACATTTCAAATGCATGCCAGCCTCGATTTTACTTGTAAAAGTGAGTGTGAGATCATATAAATAGATCTTCTCACTTCATTTTTAAAACAAAACTTATGTGATAATACAATATCCACTTATTTTACCCCTATTAGGGTTTCTTTGGATGGATGCGCTCCTCTTGAGAAAGTTTTCTGGTTAATGCAAGCTATCTTCTGGTAATTCTTTTGTGAATCTCTTCTTTTGGTGATGCTTCAATTTGTTGGATGAACAAAAGCACATGGAGGTGTGGCTTCTTATCTATTTGTTTGAATGTTGATAGATGTGCACTTTCAAATCTTAATGGTAGCCCTAGTGTTGCACTTTTTCCTAGGATATTCCATCACCTTCCATTCTTGTCACCTTAGAAAGCTGAGGAACGTCTCCTTACGAGGATGCCCTAGGGTTTCTCCTTAGTTTTCCTAGACAATTTTATTGACCTAAGAACCCTTCCTCACTAGGCTAGCCATCCTCCCTAGAAGCCATAGGTTGGGTAGGGCTTTTGCTAGGGTAGGATTTCCCTTGGGTTTTCACACTTTTTCTCTCCTAAAAAACATAGTTCTAGGGTTAGTTTAGGATTAGTTTTAGGTTAAATTCAGGTCTAAAATTTTTATAAAATTCTCATAAAAATCAAATATTTGGCCAATTTAGGGCCTCCTAAAATTTTTGGCTCCTAAAATCTCGAGCCCTAAAATTTCACGTCCTAAAATTTTGGGCCCTAAAAGTTTGTGCCCTAAATTTTCATACCCTAAAATTCCACGCACGAAAATTTTGGGCTCTCTTTTTTACTCATGTGTAACTATCCTTGCACTTCAATCCATTGAACCCTATGAAATGATTTGCAAACATCAGTTAGATGGTCACTATCCTTTGTTGGTATGAATTGGAAGGACATTGTTAATGCTGGTTATGTCTACTACTACATACTATTTATGATATTGTTACTAATAAACACATGCAACTTGCTTTCAAAGTTGATGCAAATTGTTTGGTAAATGATTGGTTACATGCACGTTGTTGTTTCTTATACTAAAGTGAATGCCTAAACTACTACTGTTGTCATAATATTAGCATGCATGATTAATACATATTGACGTACGTGTGCTTTAAATTATTATTTAACAATGATAAATACTTATGAAATGCATGTATTTTTGCTAGTTCGTACATATTGCACTTGTTATATACGTATTGGAACTAATTAGTTATGCAATTGGATTATCCTTGGATGAATGAACTTGTATTATTCATAACCTCTTCTATACTCCATTAGGAACTGGTCACTAACCATACACACATAGAAGATATATTTGGTGTCTAAGTGTCTTTTACAGAGTTACATAGGGCTCTCCCCTAGGAGGTTTCGACTTCCGAAGAAATTTGGAAAAGTGGCTACAGTGACATACATCCCATCACCCAAGATATAAACGAGATATCAAAGCCCATTTGAGTGACAACCACCATGAGGTAGGTGAATCGAACATGGTTATAAGCCTTTGACAATTCTAACTTTAAGACAACAAATTTAAGATGTTTACTCTTAATAGTATGTAAACCCTCCTATGTTACTCCCATTGTTTCATGAATGTTCCTGCTAGGAAGAAATCCAAACTGCTCACCAGATAAAACTCTCTTAATCCTGGAAAATATGACGTTAGAAATAATCTTGTATATACATTTACATAACGATATAGGCTTGAAATCCTCAAAACCAGCTAGAGAATCAATTTTAGGAATAAGTGCAAGAAAAGTTGAATTAAAGATTATTGAAACCTTCCCATTGGTCTTAGATTCACTAATAAATTTAAGTAAATCATGAGCCAGAACATCAAACGTTCAAATATAAAATTCAACAAGGAAGCCATATGGACCCATGCTTTTGTCCCGCTTGAACTGAGATAAAATATCTTTTAATTCACTTAATGTAACTTCTTCCATCAACATATTGTTTCATCTTCACTGACACTGGTATGAAATAATTGAGCAATTTTCACAATCTCAGCAATAGGAATATTTTCATCTTCTCTAAAACAATCCTCAAAATGCTTGACACCTACTTGAGAAATATCATCAAAACCTTCTGCAACCTCCCCTATATCCTCTAATATTTTCCATATAGAATTAATATTTTTCCTATGATTAGCATATTGATGGAAAAAATTTGAATTATCATTCCCACTAGTAAGCCATAAATCCCAACTTTTAAGTCTCAGCTCTACTTCTCTATCTAAGATATTTCTTCAACGAGCTTCCAACAAAATAAGCTCCGCCACTGCAGGGCAGGTCGAGGACAACGCCCTTGTTTTTTTTTTTTTTGTAAATACATTGATATCACTCAATCTAGTGCATAAATAGGATGCCATTTTTCATCTTTCTAGCACTGTAGACCTCACTGAAAAACCCTGCTGAATTTCTCTGTTTCAAAAAAATTTCAAAATTTTTTCACCCACTGCATCGGAAAAATTTTTGATTTTCACCCGCTGTAGCGGAAAAAAATTTGAATTTCACCCGCTACAACGGCTCGATCCTCATTTTTCACCCTCCGTAGCGGCTCTTTCCCCAACTTCCATCTACCACTGTAGCGGCTCGATCTTCATTTGTCATCCATCGCCGCCGGCTACAATTTCTTTTTCCAGTCGCTACCGTAGCGGCTTGACTTTCGGTTTCCATCCGTCGTTGCGACTCGTTTTTTGTTTTCTAGCCACCGCTACGTCGGCTCCATTTCCATGTTTTCTCCACCGCGCTTTGGCTCAAACTTCATTTTCCGCCAGCCGTCGTTGCAGCTCAAATCTAATTTATGTCCTCCGTAGCGACTCGATCATCAACTTTCGTCCGCCATCCAACACTTAGAATATTTTCAGAAATTTTCTTCAGTGACAAAATTTTCCTCTTTTTCCCGCCGACGTTGTGGCCATCTCCTTGGGACCCAGCCGACGAATCGGCTCCCCCATCGATTATCTGTCGCCGCTGGCTCACACTTAGAAAAATCTTCGAAATTTTTCTTCTTCTTTGGCTTCCCTCTCGCCAGTCATTCCAACCACCCTTGCTGCTATGGAGGCTAATTTCTCATCTTCTGCCCACTACGTAGCATCTCTATTTTAATATTTCATCTACTGCCATAGTGGCTTTCTTTCATCGCTTCTCGTTGACGTATCATCTCCCTTCCGACAACATAGTCGTCGTCGTAGCGGCTCGCTTCTGGCAGACACAGCCACTATTGCGTCTCTCTTCCGGGCAACTCAACCGACCAAGGAGATTTCCCTTCAATAGTTAGGCAATTTTTATACTTCGGGGAACTTTTGGAATTTTCTCCTGTGTGCTGAAAACCCACAGAGGTTGATTCCAGCCTTTGTTAACTTCTCCTCATGGCCCATAGAGGCCCAATACTACAACTAAAGCTCTAATACCAATCTTTCACGTCCCCACCCCTCTTACCGATGATGGAGAGTACGTGACTACGTTACTGATGCTGTCAAATGGGAAAGATAGCCCCATGATCATAAAAACATAAACATGCATTGAAGTAATAACATATACAGGAGTATAAAACATGCAATATATAGCGGAAGCAATAACATCCATTCAAGAATTCAAACATTCAAACATGCTCATATTAATTCATAAAACAAAACATTTGCAGAAATTAAGCACAAGAATAAAAGTAATTACTTATCTTGTAATTGCGTTGTCCCACAACTAGCTATGTCGCTGCAACGTTCCACCCAACCATAGGCCAATGTTCTCATCAATATCTCAGCACCACTGCCACCCCCGAGCTAGGCATGATTCCACAAGGAACTAAGGAACAACAAGCTCATACACATAGTCAAATACATATCAAACCCAGCCAAACCAAAAATACATTTGGGGTATCAGGCTACTAGGGAAACAAGCCAATAGAATAAGGGTTCCTTGGACTTACTCAGCCAAGCCAACAATCTCACCCAAAAACACCGTCATACCCTCTAACAGATGGGTCTCTTGGACTTACTCAGCCAATCAACCACTTTGCATCAAACACACCGTCAACCAATCAATCAAAACACAGCTACACACAACTGCTGGATATGAGCAAAACACTTATGGGAAACCAAAAAGAAATGGATGAGGGTAACAACACCCTGGAACATCAAATATGTTTTTAGGAAACATCCTTGTGTAGATCCAGCTACCACAAACCCCCAAATCGAAATCCGATATCAGAAAAAGTCTTTGAGCATTGCTGGAGCAAAAACAACCATCATTCACACCCAAAACAAGAGATCTTCGTTCCCTAACCACTGAGAAACACAAAAAGAATTTATGGGCATGGGACAGTGAGGGAACATCAAGAAATCAAGGGGAAAACACCCAACAAGCTCAGCTTCCCGAGGAAGACCAAAAACGACCTCTTGAAACCCCCAAAACGTGAATCAATGTTGCACATTCATTAAACAAAACAAAAACAGGATTTCTCAGCTATGACAATGAGGAAAACCACAACAAAATGCATAGGGAGGATCCCAACCACTGAGCATTTCCCAAATCGAATTCCCAGCTATGGGAAAAATGAAGGAACCAACCAAAAACGTGAGGGAGAATGCCCTAGCTATATCCAGTCGCGTGACAAAGCAAACGCATGGGTGAATGATGGCTTGGGAAGGCATTTTTCAGCATTTACTTGGCCAAGAAGCCAAAAAAACGTTTTCCAAAAATGGGTAACTCCCCAAATTCGAAATTGACCCCCATACCTTTCCTGTCCCAAGGAAATAACTTCCTTCACCAATTTTAGATGACTGGGCATAAAAGACAAGAAGGGTGGTTGACAACTTGATGGGTTTTCCCTTTGACATTTGGCCTCTTTCCCATAGGATCAAAGGTTTGAATAATCCCCCCCCCCTATTCCTTGTGAAATCATGCCCCCATCTCTTTAACATTGCGTTGCGTAGCTAGTCGTGGTATTTTTATTAATATAGCATTTTACATGGTGTCTCAAATACATTGTGCCTGGCTAGTACATAAACCATTAGCATCGATTTTGATCGCCGATACCTAAGACACTAAATCCATGGTGGGGCCTTTCCCTGGAGCTCCACACCGTGATTCAAAACAATATTTACATCATATGCAATTTAATACCATGGGGTCGAAACTGGGGTGTTATACTTTTAATACACATGCTACTAACAATATTCAATATGTATTGATTTTTTAGTCTTGATAGTTAATGAGTTAGAAAGTTATTGAATTCAGATCAATTGTTTATTTTCTAGCATGTGTATGATTCTAATAGTTGTTTTCTTTTCTTACTGAAGGGCCTTGAGGTTAGCCTGAGGCTTACTTAGCTTTTCTCAAAGCTAACGCAAATCCGATGCTTGTACAGGATTCACAGGTAAAATTTATTTCTAGGCTTATGATGTGAGAAATTAAAAATCGGAAGACTAAGTGAGTAAGTTAGGAAAGATTATTAACTCCATTTATTGTCTAGATTACTGAATTGTAAGAATTCCTAGGTCAATCGCAAAGACTATTTCTACCTAGGTAGCAATCTGAGTGGGTAGTGTGATTATTTGTCCTAGCAAATAATCTATATGATTGATGGTTTACAATTACCCAAAACATGTTTTAATTGTTGTAGTACTAGGAGTTGACTACATTCTCAATATTTTAATATTATGAACTGTAACCATGCTTCTTCTAACACTTACCTAAGCATTAAAATTATCATCTATTAACTTGGCATCTATAGAGTAACTATAAAATATCACAAAAACTACTCTAAGCACGACGTCGATGCATAATATGACATTACAAGCTAACTAAAACATGCATAACATAATACTATAAACTTAGTTCAAGGTTTTAACATGCATAAAGTAATTTGTTAAATTCATAACCCATACTTTGCAGGGTTTATCCTACAGGTTTGAAACTATATCGAAACCCAAAATTATTTCGATGGTAGTGGAGTCCACATGGTGGATGCTCACTAGCTAAAGGGCTTTGGTGTTAAACCCTAAGTAATGGCATTCAATCCTTACCCTAAAATCTCACTCGGCTTCATTTGTTGTAAACTTTGGCAAGGAAGAGTGGGCCGACAGGCTCTCAACCTCCTCGGTGCTCTGCAACACAGGTGACCTTTACCTTTGTCGTGGTGTTAACAGGTGGGAAGTTCTGGTCCCTCACCATAACCGTATGCTCAACGTTTGAAACTATAGTCTCCTTTGTTGTTCGTGGTGTTTGTGGGATTGAAGCTCTGGTTTTTTGTCATGACCATCAACTCAATGTTTACACTCGTAAGTTGTATCGAAACTTTCTCCAAGAATTTTTCTTTTGTTTATAACTAAGTTGTTTATCGAAAGACAGTCGAAGGTTGAAGTCATTCTCTTGCAGCTAAAAGTGTGAGCAAGAATGGCTTCGGGTAAGCCTCGGTTCCAACCCTGAGGTACCCTTCGTCGTTGGTGTGTGTTTGTGGTGATGTCGATGGTGCTTATGGATTATTACTATGGTGTTCAAAATTTACTAGTGGTTAAATGTTGTTTTGTTTTTGGATTAGTAATGGAGGTCATATCGTCGTTCTTGTCTATAACCCTTAGGGTTTTACCAAAGAGCTACGACTCTTGTATTTAGGAGTTAGGGTAAGAATGTTACTCTTCCAGGGTTTTGTTTTCATTTTGCATACTATGACAAAGTTGTGAGGAAACTTTCAGCCATGGTATCTCTTTCGTGGCTTCAAAACTGTTATGGTAATTTGGTTTTAAGCGCCGATCCAAGTGGAGACTGTATTGGTTAACATTTGGATAAATTGAAGACTCTGTTTATAAATATTTTTTTTGTCTTTAAATGGTAGAGTTACGGCCATAGTGTAATTATCTGCTTAGCAGTTGTTTCTCCTTTGGTAATTTCGAATGTGCAGTGCATTAAGTTTGGTAGAGAGTCTTCAACGTTTTTGTTGTAATTTAATTTATGGTTGTAAATTCGTTAAAGCCAATGGAGTTTTAGTTGTTTAAAATAAATCGATTTAAGTAACCTGTACCGTAAAGAATAATTCTAGGATTTGGTTTTGATATCAATTTTGGTGATTAGGTTAAACTGGTTAACTTCTGATTTTCGATAATTGTATAAACGATGGTTAAATGATGATAGTTTTCCATTTAATATAGAAGAGCTCGTAATCTATCCTTTTTCATAATGGGATTATGTACATAGATATGAAGGTTTATATTAGTAGATTAGGGTTTAGAAACATAGTTTATAATAATAATAATTGAGTTATAATGGTTGTTTACAGTTGGTGTACTGAGTAACTAAATTATGTACTATAATACAATAAATGTGATAGGTCTTAATCATTTTCAGTCTCTTGAATGTTCATCATGAACTTATTATGTTTGATGTTTTTAAAAGAAGCAAAAAGAGTTTTAACTGTGTTTTATTTACTATAATATAACTAGAGTAATGTTTTTTGTATTTTAAGTTTTTAAGGTATTAAAATAAAGAAAGAGTTTTGTTTACTAAGTATAACTAATTTGTTTGTATTACAGTAATTATTATTATATCATACTATACCCAGTTTTATGACTGAGTGACAGAAGCTTACCATAATAGACTCTACGTAAAAATATTAGGGTTTTTTGTATAAAAAGTTAAAATCTAGAAATGGAAATATAATGGTAATTAGCTGGTAAATAACAGCAAAAGCTTTCAATGTTTTAAGAGTTATTTGAAAATAGTGCGGGTAACTTAACAACAGAAAAAAATTAGTGATTCATTTCTACGTAAACTCTTCAATTTGATAACAGTTTCAAATCGTTTTATCCATGTATAGAGATTCCTATTTACCTTTAAACAAACCTTCTATACTAGAGTACTTCATCATAAGATGAGTGGAAAAATACAGAAAGGGATTTTACTCATTAATCAATCATTTCTAATTCTAGGTTAATTTGTTCAGATAAACGTATACAAGTAAACTTTCTTAAATAAAATGCAGACTTAAACAGTCTATTTGTGTATGCAAATTATCTAAGTAATAATACTAAAACTAATCATAACTACTTTCATTCAAGTAATTTGCTTGCATAAAAATAAATAAGATAACACAATGGAACTCGGTATTTGTAGAAGAGACAAACAACCCAAGGAGCCCGTTCCACTCAACCTTTTCCTTGAGATATCTCAACTACTTGTCTTAGGACCCCCGAGCCTATCCTTTGATCCACCAGGGTGAAATGCACTGTGTGAAGAAATGGGATTAAACACCCCTGCAACTCAACATAAGTGCTTAACAGCAGTACTTCTGTCATCAGCAGTAAAGAACTCAGCTATCAAGCTGCACTAGTTCTGTAAACAGTCTTAACACTTAAACCACTTCTAACTTTCCCCTCATCAAATCTCTTATGCTCTTTTCTCAACTTCAGAAATTTCACAAGGTAAAGAATGAACATCCTCCTGCTGAATTCGATGGATAGATATGCATGCCTAGGTATTTTTGGTCAGTTTTTCAATTAATGAGCCACCTACTCTGTTCCACTTTCTTAGGGAACATGACCACAAAATTAGGGAAGTAGCCCCCTGAAACAGCTAGAAGTGGTTGAGGATGCTGCCATGTGTCAGTTTGCTCTCACCTAAGTCTATTCCTCCTAGTGGGTCAGTGGACACTCATTCTGGCAACCTCCTTAGGCTATTTGTCTCATATTTTATTTATTAAATAATAAAATATTCAACATAATTAATTACATTCATCATTGACACCACATGGTCAATAGTCATAAGCTTTACAATAAATGTAAAATATAATGTTTTCTTAAACATAAAATGTTATTGAAATTGGGGTACGTGATAGCACCTATGTACTTAAGGGAGTTGATAACCTTTTGAATATTTCAAAGCCCATAAAAAAATGTTCACTTCAATACCAAAGACGTCCATGTTGCCATCTTGAGCATCCACCAACATCAATGTAAACCATGATCTGAAAATTGATACAAATGTATACAACGGAGAAAATTGCAAATGATCATAAGCAAGCACTTGGCATGCCATTCCATTAACAAAATATAAGCCATATTTAACGATAATGCAAGCAACTTTATCAATGTCTCGTCGCAGTACCCCCCAAAAAATTACCATCAAACCATGCCTAACAACCGAATGAAACATGTGTAAATACATATTCCTACATATCGTGCATGTGTATCTGTGTATATTACGTCTGATCAATACTAGTAACTGAAAAAGGCCATGAACTAGCAAGTGTGTTGCTACTGCATTCTTGTCAAGCGAACAATTTCAATATAATGAAGCTAGTGCATTCATGTCATGGACATTGCAGATAGCGACCCTTGTTTTCTGTTAGTGTACATAGATCTTTATTAATGTGTTAAATTTAATTTCACTAAATATACAATTTATTTTTATTTTTTTCTTGCTTCCATGCTCAAAGATTTTTATGCTTAATAATTTATGGGTTAGTATGATACTATGTATCAAATCACATAATTTACACCATTGAATCTTAAAAAAATAAAAAAATGATGGGTTATTATGATACTATGTATCAAATCACATAATTTAGAACATTGAATTAAAAAACAAAAAACAAATGATGTTAATTATTTCGTTCAAGCTAATGCACTTCATTATTATTTTTTTCATTCAATTAGTTGGATTCCCATTTTGAAAGGATGGTTTTGTGTTTTTGCATTCAATCACTTGGATTTCCAATTTTGAAAGGATCGTTTTAGAAGGCACATCGAGAACATAAGTTCTACATATTAGAATTCTTTCATAAAGTTTGTCAAAGGATCAATGCTAATAGACTCGCGAGTTGTCGATGATCTCAATCAATGCCAAGCATGGTTTATTCTTTCGAATTAACAAAATTAGGAATTCAATCATTAGCAACATCGTTTATAAAGAATAGCAACAATGTTGAAGAAATGTTACGTTGCCTTAAAGGGAGTAACGCCCAAGGAGCACCTTATGTTCTTGGTTGCATCAAACAGAGGAAGGAAGAGGTGTCGAACAATGGTGTTCTTGAAAGCAAGCACGTGATGGCTATGTGTGAAAAGGTGCGTAGATACAACACATGACTACTTTTTTCATCCTTCTTCCTTATGTACGATTTATGGCATGCACTATCTTGCTTAATATAAAGGCTCTCTACAATGATTGATCAAAGTTTTACTAGCCTAATATCTCTATGATCTTTTTACTCAAACTACTTTTCATATTTAGTGTTTTTTTTCCACTTTGGTTATTATTGTCACAGCCCCACTTAGCCGAGCGCTCTTGACTCGGTAAGAGGTTGTGCGGCATCATCTAGCAACCTCTCAAGGGCATGGCTAGCTTGATGTTAACTAACGGACTATGCCTACTCATTATGCGGAAGCATGTTTTATCTTAACTTAGTCATTTTTACACACCATTGCAAAAACACAAGAAAATATGGAATTTTGCAGAGCCCATCTTTGGCTAACTGTTGAGATGTGGAACACACCTGTCATCAAGGTATCTGCTGGCACTGCTACTCCCAAAATGACTCTGCCTAGAGCTACCACCACTCACGGATTTTCTCAAGTATCCTCAATGTAACTAGCACCCGTCTGACTTAGGCTGTTTTTCCAAACACCCTGAAGACTCTATCATAATCCTGTGCTGAACACCCCTCCACGGATGCACAACTGGAACGTGCCATCTTGGCACACTGGTTTGGAGTGGTTCCCAGAACACACCCTCAGACGCAAATCTAATCTTCCGTCAAAACATGCTGAAACGCACCTTGCTGAATGTCTCGTCAACACCTGCCACAACACAGCTTGCTGAGCTCTCCATCAGCATTTACTGAAAATGCACCTAGCTGAGTGCTCCGTCGGCACTTGACCGAAATGCACCCCTCTTGGGCACTCTGTCACCTCAACTAGGCCTTTCGTCAACACTTCTGAAAACGCACCCCAAGTGCCTTCTTTCAGCACTTGCCGAAAATGCACTTCCTATGCCAGTGAGAACTGTTCACCAAACGCTCTCTGAATCCTTGACGTTCCACACAAACACCTTGCTTAGCTTCCATCTCCAGCTTCCAAGGCCGTTTACCGAAACCATCAACTAAGAAAGCATTCTTCAAAACGTGCCTCCTGAAAACCTTGCTTAGCGACGAACTGAGCACTAAAGTTGAGCGCTAATGCCGAGCGCACCTCCTTCCCAAGCGCTAAAGTCCCGAACGCACTTCTTGTTGAGCGCTAAAACCGAGCGCTTTTGTTTAGCGCTGAACCTTGCTGATGCTCCTTGCCGGGCACTAAACGTGCGCTCTAGTTGAGCGCTCTCAGACACTCCTAGGCGCTCCCTAACGCTCTAGACGGGAGCTCCTGATGGGCGCTCCTGTTGAGCGCTCTTGGACGCTCCTATTGAGCGCTCTCGGACGCTCCTGGGCGCTCCCTAGCGCTCCAGACGGGTGCTCCTGTTGAGCGCTCCACATGGGTGCTCCAAACGCACGCTCCTGTTGAGTGCTCCTGAGTGCTCCAGATGGGCGCTCCTGAGCGCTCCAGATGGGTGCTCCTATTAAGCGCTCTACGGGTGCTCCGGTTGAACACTCCAAATGTGAGCTCCTATTGAGCGCTCTGCGGACGCTTCTGGGGAGCACTCCGGCTCCCAGTGTGCACTCCGACGGATGCGCCTATTTGAGCGCAAAGAACCTCCCTTAAGGGAGCACCACTCCACTTTTCACTTGATGTCTTTTTTCTCTTCCGTTTGCCATTTATGTATCCTAATCCTCTTCCTCATGTGGCCCTTGGCCCACTTAGCGATGTTAGCACACTTAGCACATTTGCTGGCCCACTTAGCGCACTTTAGCTCTCTTTAGCACACTTAGCTCTCTTCTAGGCCCACTTAGCACACTTAGCTCTCTTTAGCGCACTTAGCCAACGTGGGTGCTATTTGACCGGCGCCCCCACCCAACAACCCACCTAGTTGCTGAATGTGCCCTTGACAGCCGCAAAGTCCAACACTTAGCCGTTTTCTTGGTCAAGTGCCCACCTCCGTTTATTCAAACGGCCTTTTCACCCAGGTGGCGAGGAACCCCACCATCGCAACAGACATGGCCGTAACATTCTCCCCCACTTAAACTATTGTTATCCTCGGCAATGCCATCAAGAACAAACTTAGTTCATGATGCTGTCGCAGCTGCCACAACCTGCCGCAACCTTGTCCAAATTGTCACATCAAGCAAATCATTTCAGTGATGCCATCTCGTCAAGCGTCTGTCCATGTTAACCCCCACAAAAGAGCTGGCTGGGTCATGACTCCCATCCAATCGGTCCTCTATGAGATGAACTGCAAGCTCGGTCCGCAACACCTCTACTCTTCAGCCCTCTCTGCAACCTTGTTGAATGCTAGGTAAAGTTGAACACTTCCCCTGAAAACTTGCCTAAGGCTTCCTGACCCAAGCTCCCACAACCTCTACATCTAGGACCTGCGAACTTGGCCAAGAAACACTTAGCCTGCTGAGTGCACCTACCTGCACACACTGCGGAACATATTTCTGAACGCACCAACTAGGCGCAATTGCTAAGCATCCTACTAAGCACACTGCTGAATGCACCACTGAGTGCACTGCATGGGTCGTCCCCTATAAACTGCACTTCTGAGTGCACCACCTTGTGCCTGTTGAGCACGTTGTCTAGGACACCTCTGAGCACACTGCCTGGGCGCAATGCTGAGCGCACCCGCAAGACCGCTCACCTACTGCAACCAAGTCAAGATGCTTCACTGCACCAAACCAGAAAGCACCCTGCCTTCCGTTCTGCAGCATACTTCCTCCATCTGCACTGTCTGTCTCTTCTCGACACTTCTGAAGGGTCAATCCAAGCCACTTGACTTAGCCAAATTTCTGCTGAAATGTTGTTGCCTACCAACAACCTTCCACATGCACAACACACCCATCAATGTGTCTGCAAAAATGCATCACGCATAGCACACCTCATCACTGTGCCAGCAAAACGCAACATGCATGGCACACATCATCACTATGCCATCACCCTGCCGCAATGAAGCACCTCCACCGCAAAACCATCTCAAGACCACCTGTCCTCAAGAAATGGTGAAGATCCAAGTCAACTGTAAAAACAACTCCGAGACCACCCATCTCTTCGTCCAACTACAAATCTGCAAAGCCACCTTTTCCCAAGTGACAAATTTCTCTTCTGCATAAAACCAAGGACTCCATCCAAGTCTTCTGCTCTAATCAACTGTGACACCACCTGCTTTCTAAACAGTGGTGAAGAGCCAAACTCCACTCTAGATTCTGCTCTGATACCACCTGTCAGTGGTGAAGATCCCAACTCTACTCCAGAATCTACTCTAATACCACCTGTCAGTGGTGAAGAGCCCAACTCTACTCCAAAATCTGCTCTGATACCACCTGTCAGTGCCCCAACCACGACACCTTTTTCTTCAGTCTGTTGTGGTGTGCAGCACCACCTGGAAGCATCCCAAGGGCGTGGCCAACCTGAGCGCACTCCAGCGGACTACGCCTAACCCAAAACCAGCGGAAATACTTTTCATAACATTCATCTCTAGACTTAGCTATTTTCATAACAATGCACATTCTACAGTACAAGTAAAGCCAAATACGACAAAGAGATAAATGTGTGTGTGGGCGGCATGTCCTAAACTCGACGGAGCCTAATACCCAAGTACAATAATATGATAAGACTTGTTACATAACAGAGGATGTCACAAATCGGCAACTCATCCTGGAGCTAGCCAAAATCGGCTATGCTCACAAGATACAACTAAATCCAAACATCCAGTTGTTCACCATCATGTCTGCATGTCCTCACCCCACAAGGACTGCCAAGCCTCATCCACAAGCTACATACTATCTCGTCTAATGCAACCTATTGTAGCTTTCTTCGTCATTCCCTTGCTGCGTCCAACCCTGCTGGCGAACTCCTCTACCGGACTGCCAAGCCTCATCCACAAGCTACATACTATCTCGTCTAATGCAACCTATTGTAGCTTTCTTCGTCATTCCCTTGCTGCGTCCAACCCTGCTGGCGAACTCCTCTACCGAGCCACCATGCCAAGCTACCACTTGACCTGCTAAAGTCAGCCTCCTCGCTGCACTACGACTTAGCCACTTTGGCTAACTGCTGAGATGTGGAACACACCTGTTATCAAGGTCTCTGCTGCCACTGCTACTCCCAGAAAGACTCCACCAAAAGTTGCCACCACTCGCGGATCTTCTCAAGTATCCTCAATGTAACTAGCACCCGTCTGACTTAGGCTGTTTTTCCAAACACCCGGAAGACTCTGTCATAATCCTGTGTTGAACACCCCTCCTTATATTCACAACTAGAACGTGCCATATTGGCACAGTGGTTTGGAGTGGTTCCCAGAACACACCCCCGGACACAAATCTGATTGCCCTTCAAAACATGCTAAAATGCACCTTGCCAAACGTCTCATCAACACCTGCCAAAACGCAGCTTGTTGAGCTCTCCATTAGCACTTACCGAAAATGCACCTAGCTGAGTGCTTCGTTGGCACTTGATCGAAATGCACCCCTCCTAAGCACTCTGTCACCTCAACTGGGCCTTCCGTCAACACTTCTGAAAACACACCCCAAGCGCCTTCTGTCAGCACTTGCCGAAAACGCACTTCTTGTGCCACTGAGACCTATTCACCAAACACTCTCTGAATCCTTGACGTTCCGCACAAACACCTTGCTCAACTGCCATCTCCAGCTTCCAAGGTCGTTTGTCGAAACCATCAACTGAGAAAACACTCTTCAAAACGTGCCTTCTGAAAACCTTGCTTAGCGACGAACTGAGCGTTGAAGTTGAGCGCTAATGTCGAGTGCACCTCCTTCCCAAGCACTAAAGTCCTTAATGCATTTCTTGCTGAGCGCTAAAACCGAGCACTCATGTTTAGCATTGAACCTTGCCGACGCTCCTTGTTGGGCGCTAAACGGGCACTCCAATTGAGCGCTCTCGGACGTTCCCGGGTGCTCCCTAGCGCTCTAGATGGGTGCTCCTAATGGGTGCTCCTATTGAGCGCTCTCGGATGCTCCTAAGCACTCCCTAGCGCTCTAGACGGGCACTCCTGATGAGCGCTCTTGAGCGCTCCAGATGGGCTCTCCAAACAGACGCTCCTATTGAGTGCTTCAGATGGGCGCTCTTGTTGAGCACTCTGTGGGCACTTCAATTGAGCACTCCAAATGTGTGCTCCTATTGAGCACTCTGCGGATGCTTCGAACGAACGCTTCTAGCGAGTGCTCCGGCTCCCAGTGTGCACTCTGACAGACGCGCCTGTTTGAGTGCAAAGCACCTCCCCTAAGGGAGCGCGTGACTCCACTTTTCACTTGATGTCTTTTTGCTCTTTCATTTGTCGTTTATATAGCCTTAGCTACTTCCTCATGTGGCCCTTGGCCCACTTAGCAACGTTAGCACACTTATCACATTTGTTGGCCCACTTAGCGCACTTTAGCTCTCTTTAGTGCACTTAGCTCTCTTTTAGGCCCACTTAGCACACTTATCTCTCTTTAGCGCACTTGGCCAATGTGGGCATCGTTTGACCAACGCCCCCACCCAACAACCCACCTAGTTGCCGAATGTGCCCTTAACAGCTGTGAAGTCCAACACTTAGCCGTTTTCTTGGTCAAGTGCCCACCTTCGTTTAGTCAAACAGGCTTCTCACCCAAGTGGCAAGGAACCCCACCATCACAACTAACGTGGCCGTAACACGCGCGCCTGTTTGTCGCTTGGACGCTCATCTTGCGGAGCGTCTGTTCCGTCACTTGAGCACCTCCTTGACGGAGCGCCCACTTCCAAAGTGTGCTAAGGAATTTCTTCCAAACGCCTGCGTCTTCATCGTTTCCAAGTGCACCACACTCCCGACGCTCCTTGCCAGTGGTGAGTGTGGGCGTTTAACTTTTCCAAGTGGGATCGTAACCCTTTGTCGAACCGTTCACGCCACCATGCTAATGCGCACTGACCTCTGGAGTGCACTGAAAAACATGTCTGTGACAACCTCCCCCACTTAAAATTGTTGGTTTTCCTCGGCAACGTCAACCGTCGCTATCTTTTCACACCAACTTGCTAAAAACCATCATACTATGTAGTTATGCCTGTACACTAGTCTCCGTTCCCTTCTTCTTCACATGAACCGGGTGATCAGTCCGCTCCATCGTTTCCATCGGTCACTTCCTCTGGTCCTCTTTGGCAAAATCTATCACAAGTGAATGAAGACACCACCTTCATCAACACTTTGCTACATTTTGGGTTTACTCTTTCTGCAACACCCGCAGTCTGTCTACCTTCTCCAAGGGTAGTGATCGTTTCACTTGCTGCACTTAGATAGAAGAAAGGAAGAGATGGCGCACCTTGCCATCCTCTTCCGCACGCTCCCGCGCCTCCTCCTTTTGGCTCAAATACAACAGAAGTGGAACATTTCCCCCAACAACTCCACCTCCTTCATAAAACAATCTCTATGCTTCTGGGTCATCCATGACCCTTTCCATCGTGTCAAGTCGTTGTTCCACCTGAACAACCGACTCTTTGCTAGCGAATCGTTCTTCCACTGGAACAACTTCTTCCTTGCCTTTCACCACATCAAGCTGTTCATGACCTGCGGCTGCGGTAGTCTGCGGAGTGACTGTCATCGTAGTCACCTTCCTTCCTCCCCTTTCCTTCTTCATGGTATGCACATGGATGGGTTTCTCTCTTGCAAGAAATGCAAAACAGTTAATATGGGGCAAGAATGCTTCCTTCTCCTTTTTCATAAAGTCTTGGCCAATCACCACTTCAAAGTCGTCGAGGGGCACAACAGTGAAGTCACTCACCCCTGCCCATTCTCCAATACTTAGAGAAACTTTATGAGCCACCCCTGTAACTCTCTCAACGCCTAAATTGACTGCCTTGAACATATTTTCACTCTTTTCGACTTGCAACCCAAGTCGCTTCGCAACTTCCTCGTTAACGAAGTTATGAGTGGCACCACTATCAATTAGTGCCGAAATTTGGTGACCATTCAACCCAATGGACACATAGCTCAACTCACCGTAATCAGGTTCAGCTGACACCATGGTCTCCAAGACAACGTTCAACACCTGCATCACGCCAATGGATGGTCCACCCTATTCAACGGCAGCCACCTTCTGTGGCCGCAAAGGACAGTCTTTCGCATAATGATCCTTTGCGCAGATGTAACATGAGATTGGCTTCCTCTCCTTCTTTTCACTAACATGCTTGGGCTTTTCATCTTCACGTTTGCCTTGACTCTTAGGCTTACCCAGTTGCTTCCTCTTGAACTTGTCGTGTTGCTGCTTCCTATTGCCATCTTCGTTGCTTCTACCTTCGTCATGTCTATCTGTTCAAAATTCATCCAACTTCTTCGCAGGAGAAATTGCTTCAGCAAGGGTCTTAACTCCTTGTCGTCGTAGGTCCTCTTGCGGCCAACCTTGAAGAACCTTCATAAAGTGATAAAGGCGATGTTCCTCGCTCATATCCTTTATTTCTAACATCACACTGGTAAAGAATTTGATATAACCCTGTGACGAATCTGCATCAATTCATTCCGCGCAATCCAACTCTGGTTACTGGGACCAAATTGTGCCTTGAGAGTAGCCTTCATTTGATCCCAAGTCTCAATCCTCTCCGTGATCCCAAGAATCACGTGTATCATCAAATTATTGCAGTTCCTTCATCCTGATTTTCATGGTCGCGCCTCTGTTGCCACCACCGTTAGCCAACACACGCTTCAGGACCGCAATCGTGTCATCTTGGTCCTTGATGTGAAGCTGAAGTTGTTCCACAACTTCCTCAAGCTTCTTAACTCTGTCCACTGTATCTTGCTGCACCGCAGCGTGCAAGACATCTGTTGCCTCTTTGCACTCTTCAATAGCGTCATTGAATGCCTTCTGCATCCTTTCCATCTCATCTCGCATAGCTGCAGCCTTTTCTCCATGAGCATAGCGCGCTTCACTAAATTGCTCCATGTTAATCTCTATTGCTACCAACCTCCATTTACCTTTGGCCTTAGGCTCCCATTCTTCATGAATGGACTCCTCTCCATCTGAAGGTGCTTCCACTTCTGAGCCAGAAGCCGGATTTTCGTTTCGTCCAACCATCTTGCCCTCTACTTTGTCCAAGTAAAGAGTCACGAACCCCCGCTCCTCCGAATTTCACTGCTGCACCGTCCTCTTCCGTCTACCAATCTTTCCCTTCCACTACTTTAGACAGCTTGCAAGGCTGCCAAAGACACCTTCCAGTCACGTCTCAGTTCCGTCTAACTTCTTCTGCACAGCCTTCGTCATTTCAACGGACTTGGTCACAAAGTCACTGTCGCCAAAACCTGCTTTGGCACTTCCGTTTAACCAACTGAGTGCTTGCCAAACGCTGCTGAAAACCCACGTTTCTGGGCACCCTGCCAAAGCGTGCCTCTTTCCGAAGCTTCTGAGCGCACCTCTGCGGAGTCACCTTTAAGAGCGTCTGAGAGCACTGCGGAGCGCTCGTTTCTTGAGCACGCGCCCTTCTCTGAGCGCCTATCTCTGCGGAACATCCAACAACAGAGCACCCTAACTTAGGCACGCATCTGGTCTGCGGAGCTTCCGTCTGTCTACGGAGCGCCCACCCTGCGGCATGCTCTATCTGCAGAGCACTCGTTCTGTTGAGCGCTTGCCCTTTAGAGCATCCAAGCTGCGGATGCTCACTTCTGAGCTTGCGGAGTGTCTGCAAAAACTGTCACCTTTGCTGCAACCACCTGTCGCATGAACTCCTTCAACTTGTGGCTCTGAGCAAAACCTCCCAAGTATTGGCTCTAATACCACCTGCTTTCCAAGCAGTGGTGAAGAGAGAACCTTGCTCTAGATCTGCTCTTATACCACCTGTCACAGCCCCACTTAGTCGAGTGCTCTTGAGTCGCTAAGAGGTTGTGCGACACCATCTAGCAACCTCTCAAGGGCATGGCCAGCTTGATGTTAACTAACGGACTACACCTACTCATTATGTGGAAACATATTTTATCTTAACTTAGTCATTTTTACACACCATTGCAAAAACACAAGAAAGTATGGAAGTTTGCGGGTTGCCCAATGCAGAGCCCGTCTTTAATATTTTCACAAGTATAATAAACAGAGATTCCAAAACCAGCCACTCTCCGGGTTTGCGCCGAACCTAGCTAAAACACACACTTTTACAAAAATGCCCAAGTCAACCTCCTCTGAGCGACTAACTTGGCTGCCGAAATGATTGCTGCATGCCCTCATTGTATGCTGCTACCACACTACAGAAAACCCATAAAACGTGCCTCTATCTGAACTTAGCCTCTGTTGCAGTTCGTCTGAGCACTGTGCCAAAAACGGCTGCTTGCAGAACCCCCTGCGGATGCCACAGAAAACAGACATGCGCTTTAGCCAAGAGCACAATCTACATGAACTATCCCTTGCCTTAGTGACCTCCGCGTCAACTGTTATTCCCTTGGATTCGATAGCTTCCTTCTTTCCTTGGCGCCTCCTTTATTTATAGGGGTGCTTGTCAAGTCACTTGGCCCACTTAAGCCTTTGTGCACTTTGCCAACTCGTCGTTTGTCCACTCAACGTGACTAAGGGTCCACTTAGTCAACATGTCAACGTCAACCTAGCCGACGCCACCTTGGGTCCACTTTCGTTGATGTGTCTCAGAGCCGCGCGCCCGCACCACCATTTGACCGCGCGCCCATCACCTTTGCCGGAGCACCCACCTAACGCTCGTCCGTCGCCTCTCTATGCCACGTGCGCGCTTGTCGTCACCTCGTCATCGCACGCACATCTTACTGAAGCGCTCTGCCTGCCGGAGCGCTCCCTTGTCTACGCGCTCAGTCCGCCTGCGTGCCCACTGTCGCACATCTGCCTACTACATGCTTAAGGGTCATACACCCAAAAGGGTCGCGCGCCCGTTCATTTCTTGGACGCTCATATTGCGGAGCGCCCGTTCCGTCACTTGAGCGCCTCCTTGATGGAGTGCCCCAAAGTGTGCTAAGAAATTTCTTCCAAACGCCTGCGTCTTCGTCGTTTCCAAGTGCACCACACTCCCGACACTCCTTGTCGGTGGTGAGTGTGGACGTTTAACTTTTCCAAGTGGGACCGCAACCCTTTGTCGAACCGTTCACGCCACCATGCTAAGGCGCACTGACCTCTGGAGTGCGCTGAAAAACGTGGCCGTGACAATTATACCTCTCGAAGGCATGGAATATTGCATTCCATCCTTGTTGATTAGCTATTAGTTACAATCACTTCCTATTAGTTTTGCATTTTATTTTTCATTTTAATCAAACTTTTTAGATATTTGATTTTATGTATTGCAACTATTTTAAGTTTTCAAAAAATTAACTTCTACACTATTGGTTGAAAGGTTTAGAATCTTATTGTTGATTTGTCGACTAAATGTTGTTTGGTGTGTTGAACTCATGATTGTTGTTAGACCAAAACCTGTAGGTGTTAATCTCTGCCACAATCACTAGTGTTTGGATCATGGGAGGCGGTTAGTCCATGTCACAAAACTCACAGGGAGCATTGAACCCAATGTCCAACAATCTCTCCCAACGCGAGTCGGGTGAGTTTCGAACCCTTGACCGGTTTCTCTAATACCAATTGTTGAACTCACAATTGTCGTTAGACCAAAACCTGTAGGTGTTAATCTTCGTCACAATCGTCAAAGTTCTGATCTTGGGAGGCGATTAGTCCATGTCATGAAACACATGGGGAGCATTGAACCCAATGTCCAACAGGGTTCCTGAGTCCAGCATTGAATGCACATTCATTGAGGATTGAATTACATATTCAGGAGCCTCATTCTTGCCACATCGCCTCTTATTCATGCACTTCCTTTAGGTCTCCTTACTGAATCTTATCCATGCATCGCCTTATGAAGCTTTTCACCGCTTTCACCTCATAATACTTCAAATCAAAATTCAAGGACAATGCAATGCTATTTCTCTCATGCCATTTGGTTTCCATGGCATTTGTTCTCCATTGTTCTAACATGTTCTGCAAATGCAATACTATTTCTCTTCTTTATTGCCAGTTTTGAAAACATTGAGCACTGTTGAAGGCTGCACTATGCTATTGTCAGTTTTAAACATATTGAGGAGTGTTGAAGGCTACTTTTCAAGTAGCTGAAATTTGGTTGTACGGATACTTACTTCCAGAGCCTTGGCATGTACGAGTGCCTTAAATTGTAGATGCTCACAGATTCAGTGGGAAGCTTAACATGCCTCAAAAGACTTTACTTGCAAGAGTCTCCAATTTGTAAATGCTACCTTATTACGTTGCACCTATACCCAGCGCACCTTCAAGTGTACCCCAGGGAGAGAGGGCCAAATTTTCGACTGGGAGGGGTGTTATTGAGCAATGGTTTTCATGGTTGGGTCCTTTGGTCATCCTTTAAGGGTACTACAGCTTAATGGCACTGCTGACTTCCCTTTATTGGGGTTTTTTAACCTCGGGGTTGGTGTTCGGGGGCCATAAGGGTTGACCACTGGATCACATGACTCCATATCCTAGTTATGTGCTCGAGTGGCCTTTGCTCTCCATGATCTTATCTCTTCAAATGAAAGACACCCTTCATACTAGGCGTTTTCATTCTTTGAGGAGGGCGTTGAGGGATTTTACATCATTCTATGGGTTATATTGGGTATAACACCCTCCCTCCAACCCACTCCAGCCTTTCATTCAAAGTGATTCGCTTATTTGAGCATGTTTTGGCACCTGGGGGTGTAAATACCCCAGGTAGCCTACCTTGAGCCTACATAATGGCTATATTTTATTATTTTTTGGTTTTAATTTTAAGTTGACATTTTAAATGCATGTTAGGCTCGATTTTACTTGTAAAAGTGAGTGTGATATCATATAAATAGATCTTCTCACTTCATTTTTAAAACAAAACTTATGCAATAATACAATATGCACTTGTTTTACCCCTGTTAGGGTTTCTTTGGATGGATGTGCTCCTCTTGAGAAAGTTTTTTGGTTAATGCAAGCTATTTTCTGGTAATTCTTTTGTGAATCTCTACTTTTGGTGATGCTTCAATTTGTTGGATGAACACAAGCACATGGAGGTGTGGATTCTTATCTATTTGTTTGAATGTTGATAGATGCGCACGTTCAAATCTTAGTGGTAGCCCTAGTGTTTCAATTTTTCCTAGGATATGCCATCACCCATTCTTGTCACCTTAGAAAGTTGAGGCACGTCTCCTTGTGAGGATGCCCTAGGCTTTCTCCTTAGTTTTTCTAGGCTAGTTGCTTGACCTAAGGACCATTCCTCACTAGGCTAGCCATCCTCCCTAGAAGCCATAGGTTGGGTAAGGCTTTTGCTAGGGTAGGATTTCCCTTGGGTTTTCACACTTTTTCTCTTTTAAAAAACCTAGTTCTAGGGTTAGTTTAGGATTAGTTTTAGGTTAAATTCAGGTCTGAAAATTTTATAAAATTCTCATAAAAATCAAATATTTGGCCAATTTAGGGCCTCCTAAAATTTTTGGCTCCTAAAATTTTGGGCCCTAAAATTATGTGCCTAAAATATCGGGCCCTAAAATTTCACGCCCTAAAATTTTGTGCCCTAAATTTTCATACTCTAAAATTCCATGCCCTAAAATTTTGCGTCCTAAAATTTTGAGCCCTCCTTTTTACTCAGGTGTAACTATCCTTGCACTTCAATCCATTGAACCCTGTGAAATGACTTGCAAACATCAGTTAGATGGTCACTACCCTTTGTTGGTATGAATTGGAAGGACATTGTTAATGTTGGTTATGTCTACTACTACATACTATTTATGATATTGTTACTAATAAACACATGCAACTTGCTTTCAAAGTTGATGCAAATTGTTTGGTAAATGATTGGTTACATGGACGTTGTTGTTTCTTATACCAAAGTGAATGCCTAAACTACTATTGTTGTCATAATATTGGCATGCATATTGATGTACGTGTGCTTTAAATCATTATTTAATAATGATAAATACTTATGAAATGCATGTATTTTTGCTAATTCCTACATATTGCACTTGTTATCTACGTATTGGAACTAATTAGTTATGCAATTGGCTTATCCTTGGATGAATGAACTTGTATTATTCATATCCTCTTCTAGACTCAATTAGGCACTGGTCAGTAACCATACACACGTAGAAGATATATTTGGTGTCTAAGTGTCTTTTGCAGAGTTACATAGGGCTCTCCCCTAAGAGGTTTCGACTTCCGAAGAAATTTGGAAAAGTGACTTAAGTGACATACATCTCATCACCCAAGATATAAATGAGATATCGAAGCCCATTTGAGAGAGAACCACCATGAGGTACGTGCATCAAACATGGTCCTAATCCTTTAACAGGTCTAACTTTAACACGACAAATTTAAGATGTTTACTCTTAATAGTATGTAATCCCTCCTATGTTACTCTCATTGTTTCATGAATGTTCCTGCTAGGAAGAAATCCAAACTGCTCACCAAATATATAGTCAAATAAAACTCTCTTAATCCTGGAAAATATGACTTTAGAAATAATCTTGTATATACAATTACATAACGATATAGGCTTGAAATCCTCAAAACCAGCTGGAGAATCATTTTTAGGAATAAGTGCAAGAAAAGTTGAATTAAAGACTATTGAAACCTTCCCATTGGTCTTAGATTCACCAATAACTTTAAGCTTAATCATGAGCTAGAACATCAAACAGTCAAATATAAAATTCAACAGGGAAGCCATATGGACCCATGCTTTTGTCCCGCTTGAACTGAGATAAAATATATTTTAATTCACTTAATGTAACTTCTTCCATCAACGTATTGTTTCATCTTCACTGACACTAGTATGAAAGAATATAGCAATTTTCACAATCTCAGCAATGGCAATATTTTCATCTTCTCTAAAACGATCCTCAAAATGCTTGATACCTACTTGAGAAATATCATCAAAACCTTCTGCAAAATATCCTCTACTATTTTCCATATAGAATTAATATATTTGGCTGTGATTAGCATATTGATGGAAAAAAAATTGAATTCTCATCCCCACTGGTAAGCCATAAATCCCAACTTTTAAGTCTCAGCTAGGCTTCTCTATCTAAGATATTTCTTCGACGAGCTTCCAACAAAATTAGCTCTTATTTTGATTCTTCAAATATAAAACCAAGCCCCGGCGAATTATATATTTCCATAAGCCTTTGTTCAATAAATTTTAATAGACTGTCCTCCTTTTCTTTCTTATTTATGGACCATTTTATAGTCGTCTCCTTTGCTTTTTTTTTAACTATTTGCAAAATGAACAGAGGGAGGATCCTCTGATAGCTCATTATAAACATCCCATCCTTCCACAACGTCTCTTAAAATATTCATCTGCTAACCAATTAGAGTTGAATTTGAAATGGCATGCAAGTTTCTTTCTTCCAGCATGCAGGTTTCTTTCTTCCACCACATATGTCAAGAAATATCGGATAATGATCTGAGTCACCACCAGATCCTGCCCATTTCCTTATACGAAACTGACTCTTTTACAAGTTCTCATAGACATGGAACCTATCTAATAATTTATCAATTCTAGCATCTCCAGAACTTTTATTAGTCCATGTAGCTTTCAGCTTAATCGGTTCAATATCCAAGAGCCTCAAATCCTCCATTTTACTCAGGAAATAATCAGATAGACAATTTGCTTGAGCAGACAGTTAGAATGACCCAAAGAGAAATTTAAATTCCCTCCCATTATGATGTTCTTAGAAGTCATACATATTTTAGAAAACATGTTGTCCTGGAAACAAACTTTATCAGAATAAGGCCTATTAACATTTAGAAACAAAAATTCATTTCCTAAATCAGCTGAGAAAAGAGAAATTCCTAACCCATATTCAAGAGCCGAAGAATTTTGCATCTGCATACTAATTCTACACCAACCAATAATCAACCCCTCCAGACTTCCCTTTATCGTCAACAGACTCAAAAATCCATCCAGTAATCATTTTTTATAAAGCTAAAACAATGTCATCTCCCTCACACATAGTTGCTTGTAAAAACACAATACCATGTCTTTGATCAATTGTTAACCTCTGTATAGCTAGTTTTTTTTTTAAGGAATCTTAGGATCGCCCTTGGAACTCCTATTCACCAAACAATTTGACTCATCCATTCGCGATCATAGATTATATCTATGATCCTACTCCACAAGTAAAAGAGATTGAGAAATATTTGGGCATGGAGTCTTATAATCCGATAGGATAGAATTATAATTCTTATTCTCATATTTTAATTCTAGTAACAATTTCTTCGGAAGAGTTAAATCTAGATTAGAGGATTGAATATCTAGAGAACCACCACAAAAGAAACTGAAACCCGCCATAATATTTTCATAAGGAGAGTAACTAAAAAGAAGGGGCTTCAAAGAATCAGTTAACTTACCCAGTACAATCTCCTAAGAAAAAAGACCAACATCTTCTTCAGATTCAGAGGCACCTTCCTTCTACCCAGTTTTTGATGACCTTCCCATAAATACCTTCTCCCCTTTAACAACAGGTACCTCTAAATCAATAAAAACCTTCCTATTAATTATATCCAATCCATCTTCAAATAACGACGGATACATTGTCTTCATAGGAGAAACCCCCTTTTAGGAGAGCAAACTTCTTTCATCTTCATTGGTCATTGTTTTGAAGTCTTTTTTACCCAAAGTTTATGTTTAAAAGAAAGAGAGCAATTCGCCATCACATGACCACAAGTATAACACCGGTTTCCTTTAAACAAAATTCCATGATAGTCTAAATCTTGGATAAAAGAAGAATCCTCTTTATGAAGAATGATTTATTCATATAAACCATCTCTCGAGTCCATATTAACGAGAACTTTACCAACACACATAATACCAGACTCATCATAAGATAAATCAGTTTCAACATAATGTCCAAGAGAATCATCCACCACCCTAAAAAATATTTAGACCTGAATTCAAATGGTAGATTAGGGATTTTTACCCAGATGGGAACCGTATCATACCTTCCAATTCTAGGGTCAAATAAAGGGTTCCATCTTTTAAGAAAGAGAGCAACTAAGACCCACCTCTAGTATCTAGCTACAATACTTGAAGCATCCTTTGCACAGTCAAATAGAAAAGCAATCTATCCCTGCAGAAGTACAAAGGTTCTAGTGATTGTAATAGCATACTCATTCCAAACTTCAGAAACCCATATTCTTAAACCAACATCATTCACTCTTCTTCTTGTAAATCTCCCCACCAAAGTAGTTTTAGAAGTCATTATAATCTCATTTAATTGTATATACTCCTCAAGAACCAAATTAGGGTTACTTTTCTTGGTTTCTCATTTAATTGTATATACTCCTCAAGAACCAAATTAGGGTTACTTTTCTTGGAAACCACTTTAGTCTTGTTTTTACACCTGAGACAAATTGCTTCTTGTCAAGAACTAAAAGGAGGTGAATGCTGCAACACATGCTTATCCCATACACCTTCGTTCTCCAAAATACCATTTAATCCAAAATGCATTGAATCCAAATTTCCAGGTGCAGTAAGGGAACCAGTCCCAAGAGCATCATTACCTCCTTTCCCAAAAACACTTGTATCACATGCATTGTACTCCTTGGGATCTTTGTCCCTTTCCATACAATGAACCATGTGTCCATCAAATCTAGATTTGTTAGATAATTCAACATTTAAGGGTCTTCCAGATTTGGTCAAAGTTCTGGCAAGATTTTTAAAACTCCTTAAAATCATATTAACCATCACCAAATTTTCTTAAACTCAAATTAACCATCACCAAACCATTAATAAAAATAACCAATTACTCAAAGCCATAATAAACATCCAAACCTGACATACACCAAGGAAAAACCTTCAGTACACATACTTAATTACCGTTCTATACCATCATTCAGTACCATCACTATTCCTCACTCTTGCACATACTTATTGGTTACTTAAAATTCAATTATGATCAAATAATTTCACACCTACATTTAAGAGAAAAACATTAATGAACATTTTATTCATAATAAATCATTTCAAATTATTTTGCTACTTGAACTTACTTTATTAAAACACAATAGCTCAAACGTTTGCTTTTCGAGATTTTGTGAAGTATATTAATAATCAATTTATAGACAAGTCGCACATGTATCCAACATAGTTAGTCTTTGATCTACGAAGACTTTCCTAGCTAGATCGTGTCATTCAATGATATTTATTTATTTTATCACTATTGTGTTTGCTTTTCTTTTCTTTTTAGAATTTTTCATTATTTTATTTTATTGGAATATTACATTATTTTTTCATTGAAATTTTCTTCTAACAAATGTGTTAATGAGGGCATATAAACTACAACATTATTTACTTGAAAGTTAAGAGAAAACATTAAGGAGATTGGATACTTTTGCTCACCTACTTTGGTCAATTAATTGGTTGTGAAGTGTTTCACTTGTGAAGGTGAACTAATTGATACTCATTAGGACATAAATCAACACAGAATAGGGTGAAATGACGGTGGGACTCGCATGACTCATTGTGGGTTCCTAAAATGTAGGGATTGGCCTCTGGAGCTTCGAAACTCATTGTTAGTTATTACTCCACTGTGAACTCCCATTACTCATTGTTATTACTCCACTGTGGGTTCCAAATTGTTATATCGTCCACTATGAGAACACATAGCAACACGAATTGTTTCTCATTGCTTATCTGCATCCAACAATTTCTACGTCAACATGAACAAATCAAAGAAAATGAACATAGAGGCTGATGACAAAATCAAATAAAATGAACATAAAGGCTAGTTTTGGGCTAACAAATTATCACAAAAAAAACTATAAACGTAAATATGTGTGCATATAAAACATCATCACAAAAAATATTAAATGTAAAACAGAGGTACATAAATATAAAGATTGACATATAAACATCCAGGCCCTCTCACAAAATACATATAATGCAATATTGTATACAAAAAAATGTGCATGCCATATATAGTGGGCAAACTCTACTACCCTACTTATTTCTAGGTTTTTTTAAGAAAGTCCATGATTCCAACATCGACATCAACTTACTCATTCTCTTCTGTACTAGTTTCTTCTAGTATTGGATCAGGATTAGGCCACAAGATACATCTCCTTGTAGGTTTCCTAGTACTAGGATTGATGTCAACTACAATTAAAGAAAACCATTTATTAATCAATTCATTTATACTATACATAATCCCGAAAAAAATATTAATTTATATTCAACTCGTTCATAGTACCTGTAGGTGGTACATGTAACCTATGGTTGAGTAGTACCTTCAACCTCTAAAAATGCCTCTTGAGGAACACCTAAAGCTTCTTGTACTGCATGTAATAACATTTGTAGTTGTTGTAAAAGCACACAATATCAATTTGAATTTTAATTAAGTATTCGATTAGAATGCATTCAATTTGCATACCTCCTCATTGATAGTAGAAGTGTTATCTACATTGGCCTTTGTCATTTCAACCAGGGTGTTATAGCGTCCTTTCAAGGTAACTTTGAACTCTTCATCTGTGGGCATGACGCCAAAGTCTACAAACTACATACCATAACATAATGCATTTTGGTAAAGAAAGCATTTATAGCACAAATGAGAATGCAACAACGACAATTTTTAAATCTTAATACTTACATCTCTCCCTTTGAATTTAACGTATCCCCCCGGGCCAAGTTTGTGTTGGAAAATATTCTCAAGTCTACTGTGTGTATCCTTTGTGGTGTCTTTGATCCTATGAAAATGGGAAAGTACATGTTTATGTGATTTAAAAACCATGGTCAAATGAAATATACAATATATAATTTCATTGTTCTTTTACACAATTTTATCTACCTTGGTGGGTCTCCTATACTTGGAGGCAATGATCCCTTTTTGTCTCATCTTCTTCTCCTTGGAATCCTCTATTAGTGAATCCCACTCTTTTTCTAGAATTACTCTAGGATGCCCATAATTGGAATATCGACCAATATTAGTGCGGTAATTGTCCTGCATTGATTTCATGTACTGGCCTACCATGGTTTGATCCAACTTTTGGTTGAATACAATACCAAACAATGTGGTCATGTGTTTCATCAACTCCTTCTTCAAGTTGTTGCTCTGATATTTACAACTTGTTCTAATTGATGTTGCAAATAGGGAAATTTTATTTTCTTGCAATTGTTGGTAGAACAAGTTATTTCCTACAATGTAATAAAATATTAAAATTAGATAGATATAATGAATATAAAACTATTCATCGTTTATAAAATCAAAGTATGTCAATGGATTAGACGTAATTACCATGGAATTTTAGTCCCTTCACCGACACCATTTCATGGTCCATCTGTAAAGAAATTGATAATCACCCCTTGCTCTTTATGAGTAAGCTCGGTATCTTGGGACTCATATCAACCTCCAATTAATGAGGTGCGGGAGTACTAGACCCAGGGGTTGTATGTATAAACGAGGTCTTAAACTACCCTACACCAATACTAGGTGTAAAATCAGGGGTAGACAAGGCAATACCAGGAGTTGAGGCACCAGTAGCATGTGCAATAGGAGCAGAGGGCACAACCATATATGCATGTTTTCCACTCCCAATAGGGTTCTTCATCTCTTAAGAATGCCTACGAAAATAGAATTCACTAAATCGGGATATTGGATTCCTTTAAAAAATATGCCATATTCTTTTAAGGAATTAATGGAATATAATTTTTTTTAAACATACATTGTACTTCTTGATGCTTTCCATCAAGAATTGGCTTCTTCTTTTAGTCTCGAGAGTATCTTCAAATCCCACCAATTTCACAAGTTCTTCAGCTAATTTATTAATCTTTTTTTGAATAACTGTAAGAGGGTCATGAGCTCCTTAGATGCCTATGTCATCCTCATCGGGATGAGGCATTAACATAGGAGCCTACAAATAATCATATCATATTAGTTCGATCAATTATGTAACAATAATAATTGCAATAGGATAAAGGAGAACAATGTGGAATATAATAATGAACATGTAGATGTCCATGTATTATTTTACTTGCCCATTATATATGCATTTTCCCCTATCAACAAATAACATAAACGATGATTTTTTAAGCATATATCCAAAGATGGGTAGAAGTTCGCAATTCGCTTCATCAACATTATGACATAAATTATATGTAATGACAAATAATAAATATCCAGTCTACATGTTTATTAGTAAATAATGGACACGAGTGTTAAACCATAGTTACTTAATTCCTAGATCTTATTCAAATGATAATTGACCAATGACTGCTTCCCTATGGGTATTGATTTTATTGTAGTGACCACAACTTTGTTTCTATCATGCACCTCAAACACACATTTGGGTATTTTTTTTGTGCTCCCATGATGAGTACAGTTTATAAACCCAACAACTTTTTTGCAAGCTTTATGCCTTCCATCAATATATATGGAATATCATTTATCTTGATTGTTTGCTTTCATTTAATTATAATTTTCACAAACTTTGTATATGTGCATAGTTGTTAGATATCTTCTTATCCAACCCTAGTGTTGGTAATCATACATTGGGCCAACATAATCCATCACTTCCACTTCATAGTTGTATGGAATGTTCACACCAACCATATTATAGAGTCGTTGACCATGTAAACTAGATGGAATAATTTGATATGTTCTTCCATTAATACAAAAATCACTGTTTATTTTAGGAAGTGGGTTTGGTTCCCAATTATTCAAATAATGTTTGTCTTCTAAAGGAACTTCCTCATCTTTAACTTTATCATTGTCATAAAAGCATGGCCCTCCTTCAGCTACAAAGAAATCCATACAATTTTTTTAATTTTCTTTTGGCATTACTACCTATAGTTGATATTGGTGTACGACTAAATGTTTCCCCTTATCCAATATCTTCAAGGTAGCCATCACCATCTGAAGATAGATCTAACATATATCTATTTGGTTGTGACTATAATTAACGCCAAACAACAATGGTCATATTTCAATCATATGATTCAGATAACAAAAGTAGCAATTAAGCATGGGTAATCTTCGACAAAACGATTTATATAGATTATTTATTGACATTTTTGCATAATTGTGCTAAAGAAATTGATAAGTATCTACATTGCATGGTAATTTTTTTTAAACTAGAATTCAATCTAAAATCCATGTGTTCCTCTCTATAATAATCATAGATGAAGGAGATGAAAAAAGGTGCATAAGTCATACCTAAAACATCTTTATCATCTTAATAATAACTTGTACATGGAACTTGTTTTGGAATACGATCAACTAATTCATATTAATTATTACCTAGAGTCTGTCACCGCCATTTGTATTCATAGGTGGCAAACACTTTGATGAATACCCTAGTAGAGGGGAAGTTCAAGATGTTGAGGTAGTATCTTGGTGTGATGGAAAACTCTTTCCTCAAAAATATGGAGAATTTATTGTTGTTTAGAGAATGTTTTAACTCTTGTTGCGAGTGGGTGCACTAGTTGGATAAAGTCTCATGAAGGAATTTTGTCTCATAGGCCACTTTTTCAACCATGCTCTTGAAAATCGGTGCGACATTTTTCTTTTGAGCCATAAAGATTTCAACGGTCCCATCCTAGTAGAAATTACGACGATGAACAATCTCAACTCTATGAATGTATTTAGAAATGACCTCAATGAGAATATTCCTAGAGAATTTAAGAACATGTTGAGGTTGTGAATTCTATATTTCTCTTAAAATAACCTTCCAAGCATTTTTCTATAGGGTTTTATATTTTAGTATTACAAAGTCAAATATTGAACCTATACTTATGTGAGGAACACTTGGGCAATTGCAGTTCCAATGTCAATGGGTCACCCATATGAGCACACACCAAACTTGGACTTATCTTACTTCTCTTAATGGTTGGAAATCTCTTTTTTTGTTGACTAATGTTGGAAATCTCCAAATTCAACCAGCGAACTCTCTCATGTTAAATGTCCTATACAATAAGGGGGGGAATGTTCGAAGAAGATATTCCAACATTTCCTAATGTTGCTTGCACACTAGTCAGTGATTGTAATGTGCCCAGAAGTCAAAAACATATTTGTTATGTCATCCAAAGTATGTAGACTTGAACCACATGGGTTCTTGTTGCATTTGCAAGAACACACACGCAAAATAAGGGAAACACTATGCTTACTTAAATGGATCCCTTAGCTCTAAAACAATTCCCATGCATCATACTTGGATCCTGCAATCTTGGGATGTGAAGTGAAATGATGTCGGCAATATGGAGAAGGCCAAAAGTGAAAGTTCTCTAGAATTAGATCTAGGAAACCTCTAGTGAGATGAAATTCTGAATTTGCATTAAATGTTGAGAACGAGAAATTTCTATAGGGCACTTATCCTAAAACATTATCTCTAATGTACTAATACTACACACTAGCTTGCAATCTCCCATCCCAAAGCGTTGCAATATATCTAGGGTGTGTTGATTTCAAGAAATGGAAGATCCGAAAAAAATTTGAGAAATATAAAGTCGTAGAAAAGAATAAAGCAGCCCTAAATCACTCATCTCAAAAGAGTCCTTAAACCACTACTTCATATCATTAATCATGGACTTGCCAAGTGAAAGGTGCTTCCTTGATACCATATAGAGATTTTTGAGCTTATAAACAAGGTAAATATGATCATTTTATAGAAAACATGGTGGTTTTCACATATAAAATTCTTAGAGGTTTCAATGGATATATTTTACTTGATTTTTTGGTGATTTTTACCTGATTTTTTGGATATTTTTTCGAAACATGTTGTGATTTTTTGCCCTCTTTTTGCTCATTTTGAATGGTTTGGAAAAGAATTCACCATGCCAATCAATCCCTGTGTGTACCTTGATGTTGGTCGTGTTGATTTTTGAACTCCTCTGTCACAATCTTAATAAAAATGTACTCTTCACTCAAGCAAAATCACTTACTAAGAATGGGAAGTTTTTTCTACCTTATTTTAATGATTGGATTAGGAAGTTTCATCAAAATTGTTTATTTTCTTAATATCATTGTATATGAGATACATTGATTGTATTTTTTGGTGATTCATGAGTCGGGCATTGAATTTTAATCTAGTTTTCAATCCTTGATAATTATTTACATGATTATTCAAAAATTTATTTAATCCCACATTTTCATTGCATAATCAATATTCAATTGCAAAAGAAACAAGGATAATTGAAATATAACCATGCATAAGAGGCGCAAATATTTTACCTTGGGAAACCCAATAAAGAGAAAACCTAGCAAACTTTTCTCAGAAGAAATAAATCCAACTTCAAGTACAATACCAAACATAAAGTTTAACCCTAGCACAAGATGATGTTTTCCCTCATTCACAAAAAACCCTAACAAGGGTAGATAATCTTGCAAGAGAAACAAGAGATTAAGAGAACCCCATAATTATGCTTTATTCCTTTGCTAGGCCTTCCTTGAAGATGTGCACTTGTGAAGAGAAGAAGATATGCAATGGGAATGTGCCAAATGAAGTGTGAGAACACTTCTATTTATATTCTTCAGTTGACTTCTTTTTCACTCTTGAGGTCGACTTGTACTTTTGTCTTTTAGGGCCAAGTTACCCCTTTTTTGGGGTAGTTGCGCTCTTTCTTGCCTTCAACTTTCTCTAAGACTTCTTCAATGTATTTTCTTCACTTCTTTGGTTATTTCTTCATCATTCAAAATTTATCCTCGTTGATGTTCACCTCATCACATGTCAATCACATTCTTTCATATAACTCTAATGTTGAATTTACCATACTCTAAGAAGTCCCAGAAATTTCTTAGAGCCAAATTCAAATACAACATTTGATTAGAATTTGTCTAATACACAAGGGGATAAGATACCCTATAACATAGATAATTCAACTTACTCCAATGGAATATATCAATCCAACATGAGTACTCCCACAAAGATTATGCATGTAACCTCTATCCTTCTAACGCTCATAGTCAATCCACATGACTAGAGAAAGGCTAAGCATACAAGACTCAATACACATAGCCAATTCAAATGACTAATTAGGGATATTGTTACCGATTGAAATTGTAGTCCAAACTACCGGCAAGCATATGCAAAGAAAGTGGCATGACCACTATCACCTTAGTCACTTCTCCTAACTTCTTTGGAAGTTGAAACATCCTAGGGGAGAGCCCTATGGAACTCTCCAAAGATACTTGGACACCAAATAATATCTTGTGTGTGTGCAAGGTTAGTGACCAGTTCCTAATGGAGTCTAGAAGAGGATATGAATAATACGAGTTCACTCGTCCAAGGATAAACCAATTACATAGCTAATTTGTTCCAATAAGCCAATAACAAGTGCAATATGTAGGAATTAGCAAAAATACATGTATTACATCATTACTAAGTAATTAAAGCTCATGTGTACAAGTAGTAATAGTGATATGCGGGCATGTTAATATTATGACAGCAGTAGTAGTTTAGGCGTTCACTTTAGTATAAGAAACAACAACATGCATGTAACCTAGCATTTACCAAACAATTTGCATCTATTTTGAAATCAAGTTGCATGTGTTTATTAGTAACATTATCATAAATAGTATGCAGTCCTAGACATAACCAGCATTAACAATGTCCTTCCAATTCATACCAACGAAGGATAGTGACCATCTAACTGATGTTTGCAAGTCCTTTCTTAGGGTTCAATGGATTGAAGTGCAAGGGAAGGTATACCTGAGTAAAAGGGAGGGCCTAAAATTTTAGGGCGTGAAGCACAAAATTTAGGGCGCTAAATTTTAGGGTGTTGAATTTTAGGGTCCGAAAATTTAGGATGCTAACTCTTAGGGCGCGGAATTTTAGGGAGGGCGCAAAATTTTAGGAATCGCGATTTTAGGCATGGAATTTTAGGACCCGCTATTTTAAGGCCTGAGATCTTAGTCGCAGAAATTTAGGGCCCAAGGTTTTAGTCACGAAAATTTAGGGCACGAAATTTTAGGTTGCATATTTTTAAGGCTCAAGATTTTAGGGCCTGATATTTTAGGAATCGAAAATTTTGGGAGGCCCTAAATTGGCCAAATATTTTATTTCTATGATATTTTTATGAGATTTTTATAAATTTTGCAGACCTAAAACTAACCTAGAACTAACCCTAGAAACTAGGTTTTGAAAATTGAAATGGTGTGAGATCCAAGGGAAACCCTACCCTAGCACAATCCCTACCCAACCTAGGGCTTCTAAGGTGAAAGGATAACCTAGTGAGGAAGGGTCCTAGGGTAAGCAACTAGCCTAGAAAAACTAAGGAGAAACCCCAGGGCACCCTTGCAAGAATATTTGTCGTTGTTTGCTAAGGTGACAAGAAGGAAGGTAATGGCCTATCCTAGGGAAAAGTCCGGCTCTAAGGCTACCACTAAGACTTAGACATGTACATCCACCAACATTCAACAAAAAGGTAAGAAGCCTGACCTCCTTGTGCTTGTGTTCATCCAACAAATCAAAGCATCACCAAAAGCAGGGATTCACCAAAGAATTTACCAGAAAAATAGCTTGCATTAACCAAAAAAATTTCTCAAGAGGAGCACATCCATCCAGAGAAACCCTAACAGGGGTAAAACAAGTGCATAGTGATTTATCCCATAATTTCTCATTTAAAATGAAAGTGGGGAGATCTATTTATATGATCTCACACTCACTTTTACAAATAAAATCGAGGCCGACGTGCCTTGAAACAATTAAATTTGTAATTATTAAGTGTCCACTTAAAATTAAAAGAAAATAATAATAAAATATAGACTAAGGTAGGCCACTTGGGGTATTTGCATACCCAGGCGCAAAAACACGCTCAAATAAGTGAATCGCTCTGAACAAAAGGCCAAAGAGGGATGGAGGGAGGGCGTTATGGCCCATATAACCCATAAAATACTGTAAAATCCCTCAACACCCTCCTCAAAGCATGAAAATGACCTGGCATGGAGGATGCCTTCCTCCGAGGAAAGAAGGCCAAGGAGAGCAAGGACCCACTGATTGAAGGGACGGGAGGGTGTATGAAGTGGTCGAGACTAAATACTAGTGTATCATGACTGAAGCAAAGGCCACCAAAGCACGTAAGAAGGGACTGGAACCATGAGACCCAGTAGTCAAACTTTAGGGGCCTCGAACACCAACCCTAAGGCTAAAACCTATTTAAAAGGGCATTCGGCAATGTTATTAAGCCATATTAACCTTAAAGGAGGACCAAAGGGTCCATCCATGAATTCCATCACTCAATAATACCCCTCCTAGTTGAAATATGTGTCCCTCTCTCGCTGGGGCACACCTGAAGGTGCGGTGGGTACAAGTGCAGTGTAACAGATACGAAGGGGGAATTCTCTATCAACTATTGTTCAATATACACATGTCCAATTTGGGAGAATGATCTGCAAAATGTTGGCCTAACGATAGAACCATGGATACCATCAACATCGGGGACTCAAAATTCAAGACACTATTCATTTTTTATGTGTGATGTATCACTAAACATCTTATGCATATTATATTTTAGTTTTCCTTACATATTCATGTGGCAATGTGTTTATTTGATTTTCTT
This sequence comes from Pseudotsuga menziesii, assembly GCA_001517045.1. Classification (NCBI taxonomy): domain Eukaryota; kingdom Viridiplantae; phylum Streptophyta; class Pinopsida; order Pinales; family Pinaceae; genus Pseudotsuga; species Pseudotsuga menziesii. The sequence goes on from LPNX011218748.1 coordinate 233,190, forward strand.
GTTGCTTTAGATGTGTAAATAATTTTTTAAAATGAATTTTTTGTATTTTTTAATTTTTTTGATGTGTGTCGACATTTTCACTGATAAATACGATAATTTGTTTTTGGACCCTCAATGATATATTCGTTGACACAATATTTGTAACTATGCTCCAATCCTATGATATCGTCTCTGTAAATGGTACAAAATTAAATAACAAGTGTAACATTGTTGCATTAAGTGATCTAATCTAGCAAAGATAAGAACAAAAAATGAAAAGAACACACTAGAAAAAAAATATCCGCTAGCTCTAAAGAGATATACAGTTAAAAAATAAAAATTAAAAATTAAAAATCTTCTTCAAATATTTTCAACAATGGGGGTCTCAAGTCCCATCCAAAGAAAACAAGTAGGAAGATGAATTGGGTCTTCCAAACACTAGAAACAAATAGGGGCCTCAAGTTCTATCATGTACAATGAGTGAAGATCAAAGGGAACAGTTGTAGAGAGTCTCTTTGCTCACTGCTATCTACTCCCTATAGCCCTCCACCTAAAGGGATCACCTCGGGGTAAGATGCCTAATACAATGACTACTAATCTACCTCTTCCATGGACACACCAGATGACTTACATGTAGTTTCAACCCAAAGGAAGCAATCTAGATTATATTCATTACTGAATGGGGAAGGTGTACCACTCAACCATCTAGTTATAGGATAGCCACATAGAACCCTAAAAGGATGGGTCCAACCACAAACTAGCCTCAACTGTGTCCAGTAGTACTAGAGGATTTTGGCTCCCTAGAAAGTTAACCACTATGTCTCGGATATATGAGGGGGGATTTTTTGGATGCCTATCCCCAAAGTCCTACAAAATCCATTTTGGTCCTCAAGTGAGAAATTAAGTGTTCTTAGATTAGGGTTGATTTTTAGGCTCCACTTAGGGTCATGAACCAAGTGATGTTTAAATTAAGGTGTGAAATGTGTGTGCACAAGTGGTGTGTACAACAAGTGAATGTAAATGACAAGGAAATGAAGTTGCATGAAAATAATTTGAACACTTTGCAAGCGTATTTAATATGTATCATATATTACCAATATCAACAATCACTTCCATTACTTTTCGTATAGATCACAAAAAAGCACATTTACATTTACTTTTGTATATTTTGAGGCTGTCCACAAGGAGCAAATATTTTCTTAAAGCCAAAGCAACCATTTACATAATATCACCAATGAGTACAATACATGACATATATAATTTAGAGTTTATAGCTTTATTGTAAATGATGGTATTCATGTGATTATGATTTCATCCATGTAATTATGTTATTCTTGTGATGTACCTATATTATCAACATGAAAAATTGTCTTTTCTAGTGTAATAATGTTAAGTGAAGAATTCAAAATTTTCGTCAATACAAAAAACCATTCAAAAAAAGAAAAATCTTACTCTTCATTTCTATGACAAAGTCTAAATTTACAAAAATATACATAAACAAGCCTCCAACATAATGGGATAAGGCTTTGAGGGGTATGGGACACAAGACTTTCCTTGAGTAAATCTAAAAGGATGACTAGCCTCAGTAGTGTCCATGAACCCTAATGAGATAACTCAACCAAATGTGAATGTGGACAGTAAATAGTGTGTAATGTTAAGAGTGCATTGGAGACCTTATAGATTATGCCAAACTAAATGTTAGTGTTATTAAATGACCAAGGTAATGAACCCAAAACGATGAGATGAGAGAGACTTTAGATGGTGTGAGATGGGAATCAAGACCCAATGATACCTACAAAGGATAGGGAAAGGTGGCATCATACATATGTTCCAAACAAGGATGACATTGAAAAATACCTAAACTAGTGATCAAATGTAGTATGGTGCAAAACTTGGTGATGATATAGAAAAATCACTTTCATTCCCTTTTTTTGTTTTAAGAAACAATTTGATGTTCTTGGAATTTTATGGTTTTTCATTAGGTTTTTTATGCTTTTACTTTTATAAAGTATAAAATAATAAGGTATGTTACAATGAGATAGGTGTGATATCTAATTGAGTTGTTAGACCCCTGTCTTCTTGAGTTTTATGTCTTGATTATACTTCATTTTATAAATCAATTTGCAACCAAAAAAAGTCTTACGCTTGATCCCCCAACAACGTCAAACCCTAATGCATCACTCTTAAAACCAACACTTGAATCAAAACATGCATTATTTTAATGAATGTTAACAAAATAAGGCATGACCTTCAAAGGACTACCATTCCCATTAAATCTAGAATAGGTGAGGGCCTACACTTGACTAACATCGGGATCATGCAAAGCATCACCAAACCCTAAGACTCGGAACATCTCAACATATTCCAATGTAAATCATCTATATCATTATTGATCACCTACAAGACAATATTAACTACAACCACCTCCAATTCCATCATCACCTCACAAAAATACATTTTAACCACATTTTTCATAGTTTTCAAGGTATCAACCTATAAAGGAATATACTGCATAGGAGGATCCTTAAAAAAATGTCTCTAATTGACTAAGAAGGGCCTTTATAGTAGCAGAAATCTATATATTGCAACCTTCTTATGGATAGTCAGCCAAAAAATCTTCCATCCTAAAAACCCTATACCATGATCATTTATCCCAAGGTTGTTAGATGACCCAAATTTCACATTCATAGACATCATGTATACAAAAACATGTTATCAATTTTAATAACAATTTTATTTATGTTTTCAAGTATTAATATGGTTTTTGGCTAAGGGTATTTTATTAGGAAGCATGAATTTCCCATAGTTTTTAATTGATGACACAACTCCAAGAATAGTAGTTGCATGATTAAAATTAGGATGTTGATCTTGGTTGTATTGGGAAGGGTGAAGTGTTACCCATTGTGTATCCTCTAAAACCTAGAGTCATGAGAGGCTAATTTTAGCCACACTTACATAGACATGTGATAAAGTTAGGTCAATATAGTTGAATGTTCCATCTTTGGGTTGTAGTTGGAATTAGTTTATATATAGTTGATGCTCTAGAATATAATGTAGTAAAGGAGAATATGGGATATGGAATATGGATGTAGAGAGGATTAGGTGTTCAAAGGGGACTCTAAGATGGTTAACCTCCTTGTAGGAATTAGTTTTCAACCTCCTCATGGTAGGTATGCTAGATATATGAGGTTCTCATACACTCAATAAGAGTGCATGTCCCCATGTGGAGCTAGGATTTAACCCTCAAATATCATCAGGATTATTTTAGATTGAAGACCTTGCTCATACAGGTCATGCTAGGAGTATGTGTGCTTATGTTGTTGAATTGATATATACTTTTCATGGATTATCATATTGTACGCATCATCATCTCTTGTTTGGAGGATTTCATATAGTATATGTGGTGATTGATGGTATTTCATATCATTGCTCACACTTTGATTGATCGTTGGCACATTTGTGGAGAGGGATATGCATCAACTAAGGGTTTACCAAAGTTTGGCATGTTCGCATGGGTTCCTAAAGTTTCACATGGATTATTGTTGCATTGATTTGTGAACCTTGAGACAATATGGATAATGTCTCCCATTTCAACTATGAGAGTGAAAAAAAGAGGATCATTGGGCCAAAAAACTCTCTCAACCTATCGACAAAGTCATCTCTGAAACCTTATTTTTATCAACAATTTACTACTCTTCATATTGTTGAATTTCATTCCTTCAATTCTTGGTCCCCCCTAGTTTTGAATGGCAATATATTTGTCTTCCTCTAGAATCCAAGCCAACAATTTCATGTAAATCCCCATTATTTTCCTTTAAAATCCTATGATGTCTAAATGATATCTTATTGCTGATAATTTTCTTGTGGCTTCCATGAATGTGCAAGTTACAAGCTTGATGGGGGTTTTTCAGAGATGCAGTGAAAATATTTTTCCTAATGGAGGTAGGTGTACAACCTTGTAGATCTCTTGATGACTCTTCATTCCATTCACAAATTTTGGGGAGGTTTCCAACTCATGGGAGGCCATAAAAAAAGTAATTGTCACCTTTTGATGGCTCTTTGAGCCTCTTAAAGGAAATTCCTAGGTTTCCCACTTACTCAAAACTTCAAACTCTCTTGTGCAACTTTAACCTTCAACTGGGTATTGGATTTTATGGATTCGTTGCACAAAGTTTTTGTTATACAAGAACATTTTTTATGGCCTTGCATATCATTGGTCCTTTTATTATCTTTCTTCTTTATAACAATCATGTTTTTGCTTCTTTTCGGAGTTAAGACGTAAGCTTTCAATCTTTGTTCTTGGCTAACTTAAGGACTAAATTCTTAGGATAGTTGGCATCATGATACAATAGAATTTCAACCAAGGAATTATAAACTCCAATAGCTTAGCTCGTGATACACCAACTTTTATAAAGTATAAAACAACAAGGTATGTTAGAACAAGGAGGCAAGTCTTATATGCAATTGAGTTGTTATACCCCTAGCTTCTCAAGTTTTCTATAGAGGAGAGGAAGATTCAATTACAGAGGATACCTCTGATAAGGCAGCAAGAAAAAGGTATAGGAGAGGAAACTCAAAACAAAAGCAATAATACACCACTAAAACGTCAAGTTCCAATGCTTCTTAGGAGGACTAACTTGATCAAAAAGTTACTAATGAATAGGGTCTATGAGATTCCTTATTGACGTCACAAGTTATCTTGCACATTTTTATCAAGAATTAAGCATGGATCTTATATCTCCTTTCAAGGTTTAAATAGAGTGTAGGTTCACTAGCAGGGCTTATTCAAATTCAAATAAATGACATTGATGTTGATTTTATGTTCAGTTAATAGTGCAAATATTATCCCTTAAAACAATACTTCAACATCATACAAATATCAAATGCTAACACATCAAAAGGGCACTATCTACTACATAAACAAAGGTCAAATAGGATATTTAGGGCCAGTTGGTGATATTGCATTATTAGTTACAAATTTTGGAAAAGATTTAAATTCATTTAGGGGCCTTAAGACCACCACACAACTATTGCTAATAAGAAACACATTAAGCAACCAAACCCTTAGGAAAATGTTATTAGCTTGCAAAATTGAATGAAAGAGACACCAAGAAGGATGCTTAAATAGGTTTATGTGATACCAACAATCTGCTTGGAAGAGGACTATAATTGAGAGCATTAGGTATGCATTGCCTTACACGGGATTTAATGAGTTATTACCAAAAAAATAAGACATACAAGTGAAATTATTATCAATTTGTAGACTTCAAATAAAGACCAAGAAGGGTGGGTTGAATTAGATTAGAATTGAGGGGTTTTCAATTAATACATTTGTACCAGAAAAATAGTTAAACATTGCCATCGAGGTCAAGAGGAGAGGAGAAGATATAGAGGACTTACATTTTTTGAAGGCATTTTCCTTTTGCTCCCTTCTCTTTGATATGCTATGCGGGGGTCTCTGCCTCCTTTATCTTTTGTCTACTCCGTGAGTATGGTGTTGAGCACCCAACATAACTAATCAATGTGGGGAGGAGTATTCTAGTCATGAGCTGTGAGGCAAGTGTAGAGCATGGGAAGATTATGCCAGTGGTGAGGTATGATATAAGTGTTAAGCGCAAGAGGTGTATGCTTGCTGTAAGTGAGTTTAATTTGTTCTTTATTTTTAATTTGTTTTTTATTTTATTTTAATATATATAATATGTAATTTCATAAATATGTGTATGTATACTAAAAAATAAAATAAAATTTAAAATTTTTTTAAAATGTAAATTAAAAATTTAATGATGATGTTAGTGATGATGATGACAATGACGACGTCAAAGACAATGATGATGTTAGTGACGATGATGATGTCATCATGGCCATCATCGTGATCATAGAGATGGTTGTCATTATCTCCCCAATATCTTATTACCAACCTTGATTATATGCAAGAGCTAAGTACAAAGTAGGATGAAGAGGGTCTCTCTTCCCTCTATCCCTTATCACTACTAACTTAAACCTTGTTACCAACATGAGGTTGGAAGAGGCTTGTAGAAGAATGGTACCACATTCTCTACTAAGATTTGGGACTTTGTATATTGTGGTGGCTATATCTAGTTCATAGCATGTGGCATATATCCACCAGTTCCTGGCATGTGGCATATTCACCTATAATAGGTTAGTTTTAGGTTGAGCACCTAAAGGACTAATGCAATTTTGAAGACATGCATCAAGGAATAAGAGATTGGTTTAGACTGTTGCATTGACCATCATGAAAATAAAGTTTAAGAAGGAAGAAAAGAAATCATTATGATACATAACAAAAGAGAAGAAATAAGCATTAGTTCACCCACAAAAATATTGAATGTGAGGATCCATCCCTTATTCCTTCATACACACTAATTCAACATATTGAATCAAAGTCGTGAAAAAACTAGGATAGCCATAGGAAGAAACCCTAAGTATCCATTCTGATTTTCCATGCCAAATCTTATTCTAGTAGAATAACATGGACAATTTAATAAAAAAAAGTTGTTGTTTTCGTGTGAAAAAAATAGATAATTTGTTCACCTCTACCATGTCCAAACACACCGAACAAATATTGCATTATTGTAGATAATTATACCCTTTCCTTGTTATACTAAAGGGTATGTTGTGGCATTTTTATTGCACCCCATATATATAATATCATCATCTTTCTAAATGCCTTATTTTTACAACATGTTCAATTGTTTATTGTTTCTTAAATGATCATTTAACCTTCATTATAATATTTATGCATCGGGATCTAAGCATGTGTCTATGTCTACAACACTATCATCTCTTTCACCACAATTGTTGGTGTATCTTACTTTTTTAGGTTGTTCTTAAGTAAAAAAATTATAAGAGATTGATTAAGAAATTTATGAAACTTCTTAGTTGTCTAACTTTTATGTTTTCTCTTATTTATCCTTATGATGTGTTGTAGGGGTGAAAAGGAAGAGAATTTTGGGTGGGTGGTGAGCCACTTCTAGTTCTATTACTATTGTTTCCTTCATGTGCATCATTATTTCTCTAACGCTTACAAATATTTTATTAGTTATTATTATAATAGGAATTAAAAATCAAGCAATGAAATTTTCACCTTCAACCAATCAATTGATAAAAGTATATGAGTTCAAATGAGTTCCATAAAAATTAGCTATCATTAATTGTGCTATATATGATGGTGTTATATTTTAGCAAACATAATTGTGCATTAATATCACATATCATACCAATACCATAAATGAACTACAATGCCTTCATTTTTCTTCCCACGGGGACATCAATATAAATATTATCCACTTGTCATCATAAGTGAGAAGATAATTTACTCCTATCAATGAATAACTATTCCGTGTGATTCATATTGTGCTTACTAGTGATACAAATATATGTTATCGGAAATGTTTTGGACATAAAATCCAATATGTCATTTCACATGTAATAAATATGTAATTGCTTGAAATCTACTTCACCTAGAATTGTTAATTAATCCTACAATATTTCCATGTATCCCTGGTCACCCATCAATATATACATGATATCTGAGTTGATCACAACATACAATCAATGGTACGATGATATGCTATATTTATATGAAACCCCCAAACAATCGTAACAAGAGTAATGGGGCTCCAAAGTATGGCATCGAAATAACTTCAAGACTACCTGTTGAAAAATTGCATGTGAATGTATAAAAAGGCCTAGACGCTATTCAAAAACACTAGAATGATCAATTGCATATTCATTACCACAAAAGGAGAAAGGTTCTTCAACTTTAGGAAATTCAATCGTAACAAGAGTAATGGGGCCCCAAAGTATGGCATCGAAATAACTTCAAGACTACCTGTTGAAAAATTGCATGTGAATGTATAAAAAGGCCTAGACGCTATTAAAAAACACTAGAATGATCAATTGCATATTCATTACCACAAAAGGAGAAAGGTTCTTCAACTTTAGGAAATTGTTTAGAACTAGAACAAGAACAAAATATAGAATAGTTAATGACATCCGATACAAGGTTTATAAATAAGCAAGTAAGGAAAATTCTAATGTGTTTTCCTTAACAACATACTTTGGAACACTAAAATTGCTCATTTTATTTAGCAAACTCTTCATTGTTGTGTCTAGTGCCTTAGCTCACCTAGTTTCAATAGGTACAACAAAATGAATCTTCATTATATGAAGACTATCACTTTATGGAAAGATGAAAGGGTTGGGGTTGAGTTGTTATACTAATAGCCACATATTTTTAGGCTTGATAAGAAAATTCCCAAATTCAGGTTTTTTCCTTGTAAGTTGAACTTCACCTATTGTGTTAGGAATAAATCTAGGGGGAATAAATACATCAGCATATCTATATTTATATCGAACACAATACTGTAGCACTTACCAATAAAAAAAATGCATTAGGTATAATGATCTACACTAATGTATATCACTAGTGATGATGTAGACCATCGTACATAAATCTATAGAGTTCAAGAGTTTATCAATTTGGACCCATTATACCTTCTAATTGTGTAACTTCAACATTGAGACTTTTTTAATGGTTTATATGGAGTCCAAATATATTAAAGAAATATTTAGTTTTCTTGTGCTTGTATGAAGGCATTATAGTTTATCTCTCAAATGAGCTCCATTGACACGTTTGAATTTGTAAACATTGATATGGTTACAAATATTTCTTTAGCATTGAAATAAATCTTTATCAAATAAGAACATATACAATTTATGAAAACAATTAGTTGACCATATGTGACCATTGTTCACCTTATTGCCAATGACATACCATAATGGTAATGATCTAATTCATTCTTAAATATTAAGTTTTACTATAATCATTTAAATGTTTAAAATTTCCATCTTAAACCAAGTGAGTTAAAAAGCTCATATGTTCCACTAGACTCCAATGCTTTGGCTCATTTCCTTCTCACAAATTTAATTATGTTCCATCCTCTCTCTCTTTTTTGTTACATTTTGATGAAAGGTGGGTTAAATTGATGGAAATATTCTACTGGTACATCAACCTCAAGTTAAGCTTCACAAGGGTTTGATCAAAATATAATTAATTAATTACTTCATTGTCAATCTCATAATCATTTCAAGCATTGACATTTTGGATCCTTGTTGATACATATATATATCCTATTCCATTTATGCAAAGGTGTGAGATTCAAACAAATATTGGATTTTAACAAGTTGATCATTGGAGGATTCCAAAATAAGCCTGAGTTTTATTCAAATAATTGGTTTAAATTTCAAATCGTTATCTTTATACTTGAGTATATGTTGCCTTAAGGTTGATCTATTATTCATAACATACATTCTAACACTTTTATAGTTGATGTGAGTGGAAACTCCACCCATCTTCAAGATTCGTGTGAAGTTGGTGCAGATAGGAAAGAGTATGTCCAATTAAATAGAGCTTGAGGGGAGTATTAGTAGTTAGGGAAATAATAATATAATAAAATATAATTAGCCATTAGGGGGAGGTTGAAAAGAGACAAATGATAGATTATGGTAAAATTGAATAAAATGATATTAAATTTTGGATAAATAGAAAATAAAAATAATAATAACGTTTTATACTTGTTTAAAGGTATTCAAATAGGGAGAGGATGATGGTTTGCATGTTTTATAGGTTTTATAGAATGATGGGGGTGATCTGATCACATGGAGTTGGATCAGGTCGATTAATCCACCGATTCATGGGAAGGTGAATACATTTGTGTAGACCCATAACCTTGAATACATGTATAATGTTTGGTAAATGGTGGTTGGTTAATATCGACGGAGTGCAAGTGTCTTTGGGGTCGCATGGATGAATGAGTTTTGACATAGATTTTGATGGCAGAGGTTGGTAGGAGGTACAAAGAGCATATTGGGAGAAAGCAGTATGAGTTCAGAGGACGTCGACATGCCCATCATGGTGAAGGGTGCTTCAATGAATACCTCTGGTGTCAAGGATATCTTGCATCTAGAGATTAGGGTAGGTGGCTCATTATTTCTCCCATGCAACCACCCTCACATCATAATGGGAATAAGTTGGTGCAAGGCACACAAGTTTTTTCCACTAAGGGTTTTTGCACTAAGTCGAAGGAGGTTATTGGAATTACTTTTCTAGTATGCACGTGAGGAATTATCCAAGCCATTTCGAGAGGAGAGAAGCGAATATTTTTAACAACTCTCTAGTGATATGGGGCAATCTTCCTCTTTGTCATTAGGTCTTACACTCAAAGGAGGGAAAAGGTTTTTGTACCGGTGAAGTAGGATTGTTTATGTTTGGCTGAGAGAGGAGGTGGTATCCATCAGGGAGAGAGGAATTCACTTGTTGGTGAAGAGGATTTGGAAAGAATCTCTCGAGCAAACAAATCTAGTGTAGAGATGTGAAGGAGAAGGAGGGTCACATGTGATTGGAGGTCGATGAAGACATCAGTTTGCATGAAGTAACAAATCTAGTTGATTTGGATTTGGTTGAAAGGGTATAGGGTACAGGCGCTTCTCTAGGAAAATCTTGGTTATTTGAATGGAAACGACATGGAAGGATGTATTGGGATATATTCCTAAGGGTTTCACTCTTGTGCGAGGGTGCTTTCTTATGTGAGAAATATGGAGATGCTCAGGCTCTGCACAAGTGATCTTTGCAAGTTTATTACGCACCTATGGTACTAAACAAGTGGAGCTCATTGTTCAATTCAAGGAGGAAGAAGGTGGGACAAATATCAGTTTGGGTGTGGCTCCCAGCCCTTCCCATGGACTATTGGTATTGGGAAAACTATAAGTTAATTGGGAACATAATTGGAGCCTTTATGTATGCGTTTATGTCATTTCTTAAAGTTAGACATATGTTAGTTGCACATATCTTGGTCTCTATCGATTTGCACAAGGGACTAGCAGTCAAATTGGACTTGATCAAAGGAAATCAAGAGGTGGGTCAATACCTCAAATACGAGGGGGTCCCTTTTAGATGTAGAAGGTGTCATGACCTGGGTCATCTAGTTTAGGAATGTCATTTTCCATTCCTACCAAGGATTTGGCAAAGAAAAGAAAACGGGGAAGGCCTTAGAGAAGGAGGGCCTATCAAAATTGGAAGGAAAGAAAAAGTAGAGGAGGTAGAGGGTGGCTCGTCAAAGTTCACAGGAACTCTCAAAAATAATTCCTACTCTAAGTTTGATGAAGGGAAGGTTTTGTTCTCAAGAAATGAGGTGGAAAAAAGGCACGATCCTCGAAGCTAATAATTGAAGAAAAGGAATATGTAGAGATGATGGAGCCTCTTTAAAAAAACTAAAAGTGGGAAATGATGACAAGAGGAGCACTCAAAATGGGGGGGGCGGGGTCTGATAGGAATTAAAGAGGTGGTCTCAGGTCAAAACTTATTTGGCTTGTCACTTCTTCCAAAATTCAATCACATGGATGGAGTGTTCATGGCCTTTTCACCTCTCCACCTAGGCACTCAATGGTGTCGTTGACGAGTAATTTTGATTTCTCTCTTGGATTTTCCTTCGCAAAATTTTAGTGTTCCTTGGAATATGGTTGGGTGGTCACCATTGAGATGGTCATTGGTTCCTTTATGTCTATTTTAGGGTGTTTATAATACCAAATATTTAAATTTTATGTCGTCTGAAAGTGGGGGAGGCTTAGTCCTATTGGAGGGGGGTTTAAATGAGGTATGTCTACCCCAAGAAGTAAAGGAGAGACTTATATTAGAGGATTTATTTGGGTATAATATTCAATCTAGAGGAAATGTATTAGTAGGGGATGGTGCTTAAATGAGGGTTTTGGGGATATTGTTCCTTCGAGTTCAAAGGGTCGGGTAGAGGAAGGAAATAAAACCTTTATAAGACACGGGTAAAAGAAGATTCTAATAATATGGCTGGGAGGAAATTGGTTCTATATGGGGTTTTTTGAGTGAGGATGACCCCAAGGTGTCGTTTCTCCTCCCCTCCGAGAGGACGTGACCTTGCACTGCTGATATCATCCAACCGAGGATCTAGCCCCATGAACATAATAATGATAAAGCATTGAACTAACATACACAGATGCATATGCAATATACAACAGAAGAAAATACATTTCATTCAAGCATTCATCATGTTCATAATTCATAAAACAAATACAGTTGCACAAATCAAATACACAAGAAGTACTTATCTTGAAAAGGAGTTGTCACGCAACTAGCTATGTCGCTGAAATGTTCCACCCAACCATAGCCCAGTGTGTGCATCAATATTTCAGCACCATTGCCACCCCTGGGCTGGGAATGATTCCCACAAGGAATAAGGGAATAAGAGCATGTTCACACATAACTAAAGACATATCAAAATTTGGGCAAGCCAAAACTACATTTGGGTTTATCAGGCTGCTACGGAGGTGGAAAGGTTGAAATGCTAAGCTAGTGACCTCAACCACAGAGCTATGGACACCTACACAAGATCTGGATTGGCTTCCCCAACAGCTACACACCCATCACAAGGAAGCATCCCCTTCTCTGATACACAATCCCTCGGTTTATTCCTTCCCTTCCAATGCTCTTCAGGCTGTGCAAAGAAAGATAACTAGCCCCTCTTGATTTGTCTATGAGGTTCCTCTCTGCACTAGGTTTATCAATCCAATTCTTCCCTCTTCCACTCCTAACCAATTCAGACCAACACAGGGATTTACAGAACAACAAAACACAAGGGTGCACACAACAGCAAACTACACATGTTGGTTATGAAGGAAAAACGATTTGCAACCAAAAAATGAATCGGTAAATGGGGAAATCAATCCCTGGGTGAGAAATATGAATTCAGAAACGATTATGGGCATTGCATGAGAAAAAATGACTGTTATAAACCTCAAAATCGTGAATCTTTGCTATTCATTTACTCAACAACACAAAAACGGATTTTATGGGCATGGAAAATAAGGAAAACATCTGAAAACATGAAGGAGAAATGCACAAAAAGCTCCAACTATGTGAGAGATCCAAACTTAAAATGAGAATGGATGAGGAAATGAAAGATGTGAATGCATAATGGGATGGGCATGCATTTGTTAGATTTTTATCATTCAAGCTAGCATTATATTAGGATCTTTAACTGAGAGAATAACAAGCACAGCAATCAAACCGTAAGAGACAATAGACACAAATATTTTCCTTGGGGAAACCATAAAGGAGAAAACCTCGCAACTTCCTTAGAGATAGAATCAGCACTGAAAGTAAAAACCGAAAACGGTAATATGATCTCCCGACACCAGTAGTCTCTCTCTCTGATCCTAGCTTCTTCTCTCTCACTCATGCACCCCAATGAGTGAGTGTGTGTGTGATAAATAGAGAGGCTCACTCTCTATTTATATTCTTCCATTCACTTAATGTCCACTCCATCATGTCGGCCTAACTTAACAATTACTTTACTAGAGCCAACATCTCTAGTAGAGTCTAATAACCCTAATTCCCCATAACTATGGGTAATTTGCCCCTCCGACCAACCAGGAGGGTTATCCTTAACACAACGATGGGGACTATTTCCCCGACTTACAATAACTCACTAGGTCCGACTTCACTAGGAGAGTCTAATAACCCTAGGGCCCCACAACTGTGGGGACTTTAACCCTTGATCAATAGGAGGGTTAGCCACAATGACTTGACATGACTTGTTTACATTATAGAAACTCTTGATCGAAACGTCGAGACATGACATGACTCAATTGCATTACAAACACTTCCCAGAATAAACATCGGGGTACAATACATAAGGTATACAAGTGAATACATTCTGAAGTTACAATTACATTAACACTCCCTCTTAACTAGGAAGGTATTCTCTCGAAACAATTTATCAGCACAAGTCTTCTTCTCCGTATCATCTGGATCATCATCAAGTCCTCATCATCTTCAAGTCATCTTCATCTGGATCTAAATCATCACTCGATCTGGATCATCATCACTAGATCTAGATCATCTCTGGTTCTTGAACATCTCTGCTGGATCATCATCATAGGTGCTATCTCTTGATTCTTCTCATCACAGGAATTTCTACAGAGCTATCCCTTTTTCATGTTGGTTGTAGGCCTAGCCTCCATGTAGGTCTTTTCCAACACTGATATATGACCCTAAGTTAGAATGGCCCACCCAGCACTTACATTTGACCATGAGAGGAACACATCCAACACCATGTTAAAAAGGCACGCCCAGCACTCACATCTGACCATGAGAGGAACCAATCCAGTCATCTATGTCAGAAAGGCCCAGCACTCACATCTGACCATGAGAGGAACCAATCCAATCATCTATGTCAGAAAGGCCCAGCACTTACATTCGACCATGCGAGGAACCAATCCTACCTACATGTCGAAAGGGCTCTGCACTTACATCTAATCATGTAGGAACCAATCCTACAATTGCCTCAGAATGACTTTGCACTTATATTTGATCATGTAGAAACCAATCCTATAGTCACATCAGAATGGCTCTACGCTTATATCTAATCATGTAGGAACCAATCCTACAGTCACATCAAAATGGCCCTACACTTATATCTGATCATGTAGGAACCAATCCTACAGTCACATCAGAATGGCTCAGCACTCATATCTGACATGCGAGGAACCAATCCTCTCATCATGACAAAATGGCTCAACCCTTACATATGACCATGGAAGGAACCAATCCTCTCACCATGTCAGAATGGCTCATAGACTCATCACTTCCCTTTGGAGGGAACCACAATCTGGAGAACACCAAGCTTCTCCCTAAAGTACTCAAACTTCACTCTAGCTAATGGCTTCGTCAAAACATCATCTATCTATTTGTCCATCGCAACATACTGGAGCTTCACTGCTCCTTTCTGCACCATATCCCTGATATAGTGATACTTGATCTCGATATGCTTTGACTTGTCATGGAACACCGGGTTCTTTGACAACTTCACACAACTCTAGTTGTCGCAATATATACAAGTAGCATCTAACTGGAGATCAAATAAATCATACAGTAGCTTCCTCAGCCATACTTCCTCACGACTAGTTGAACAAGCTATGACATACTTTGCTTCAGTTGTACTCAGTGCCACACAAGATTGCTTCCTACTAAACCAGGAGATCACACCTAATTCCATATTGAAGAAACACCCTGAAGTGCTCTTCCTATCGATGGCACTGCCTGCCCAAACTAAATCAACATAACCTTCCAGGTTAATATTTTGATTCGCCTCATACTGGAGCCCATGATCAACTGTACCCTCAGGTACCTCAGAATATGCTTTGCAGCAATCAAGTGAACATGTCTCAGATCTGTCAGGAACTCGCTCAATGTGTTCACAGCAAAGCAAATGTATGGTCTCGTGTTCATCAAGTACATCAAGGACCCAATCATCTGACGATACATCGTGGCGTCAACCGCTTCTGATGAATAAACACTCAATAGCTTCAGGTTTGATGCCATAGGTGTGGTCAGGGCCTTGCAATCCATCATCCTGAACCTATTCAGGATATCTACCGTATACTTCCCTTGTCCGAGGGAAATTCCATCTACATTCTACCACACCCCCATGCCTAGAAAGTAGTGCATCATATCCAAGTCCTTCATCTCAAACTCGGCAGCGAGTCTCCTTCTTGCAACTTTAATGAGTTCCTATTTTCTGTTAGGAACAAGTCATCGACATATAACAAGAGCATCACTGGTATTCCATATTCAACCTTGAAGCAAAGGTTGGAATCCGCTTTACTCTTAGTAAAACCTAGAGTCATCAGTAATCTGTCCATCCTGTCGTACCATGTCGAGCCTCAGGATCTTCTGCAGTCACTCCCTCTGAAGCGGAGCATCTTACTCCATTTATCTTTCGTACTCTATGCACTGAAACATTCTTTACTGGAGTGACAAGTAGCTTCCTCTACTGCTAATATTCTATGTATCCATCTAGGGTCACTGGATACCAAGATCCTCTATCTTTGAATCTTTTCAAGAGTTCTTCTCACACCCATCTGTAAGCTTGTCATCCTCTATAGGCTTTCATATTCAACCTTGTAGCAAAGGTTAAGATCTTCATCAAGCTCCTCATGTATGTGTTATCCCATGTGTGTCTTCTGAGCTCGTACAAGGCACTATTTCATTTGCACACATGATTCTACCTGTCATGTGTCTCAACTCCCGCTGGCTGCATGTCACATGCCCCAATTTTGCAAAAACAATATTATCTTATTTGATTTTATTTAAAGACAATATGTTAAATTTTATGCTAATTTGTAATTGATGACTCGACAGAGTTAAGGACATTTAATGTAATTCTGAATATTTTAATTATAAATAAATAAAGGTGGAGACAACAACTTAGGAGAGCTGTTAAAAGAGTGTTTACTGGTCAAATTGGTGGAGGAGATTGGGTGGAGAGCAAACAGACATGTGGCAGCATCCTCAAACCACTTCCAACTATTGCAGGTGGAAACCTCCCTACATTTGGGTTCATGATCCCCCAAGAAAGTGGGATCAGAGCAGGTGTTGGAGCAGGGTCCCACAGCTACAGAAGAAGCTGCTAGTTTTGGCGGAAAGATAAGTTTTGGCGGAAAGAAGTTAAGACAGAGCTACGACGCCGTAGCACGTTTCCAGCTGGAGAGCAGAGCCGAAAACCATGACTTTTAAGATAGAAAAGTCAAGAAGGCAACGGTACCTGAGCGGCCGAGAAGAGAGATCTCACCCACTGCATTGAAGGCAGCGGCGGAAGACAGGAGGGCTCAGCGACCCTCATAAAGGAGAAGGAGTAACGAGGCTGAAGCATTGAAGGCGAAGGACAGAAAAGCGAAGCGGTGCATAGTACCCATGATCAGTGCTGGGAAGCATGGAAGACTGCAGAGAGCTGTGGTGTGATGAAAAGAGGCTACCTCAAGTACAGATATGGCTGACTGTCACTAGTTAGGGTTTTGGGTTACTGTTGGGACAGGCCCACAGTGTTGTAATGGCAAGACCTTCGGGCTGCCTATAAAGGGATAATTCATATACAGTAAAGGGTTGGTCGGTTGATTAGTTAGTTGATTCATTCTGTTGTTAGTAGTTTTTGCAGACTATTAGACTGTTGTAAAAGCCTAGCTCTGGTTCTGTTATTAGTGTTAGCAATCTTACGGTAACCAGTAGCTAGCTTATAGAATATGCACGTAACGATCCGCAGGGATCGACAGAGAGGGAAGAGGATATTGTAGAAGAGCAATATAGAAGAGAAGAGAGATCTAAGAGAGAAGATCTTAAGCTGCATATGTGATGCAGCCGAACTGTG
Source organism: Pseudotsuga menziesii (assembly GCA_001517045.1). NCBI lineage: Eukaryota > Viridiplantae > Streptophyta > Pinopsida > Pinales > Pinaceae > Pseudotsuga > Pseudotsuga menziesii. The sequence continues at coordinate 250,424 of LPNX011218748.1, forward strand.
TTTTACCTTCCCCTGAGCTATAATAGAGAAACACAGTTCTGTGGATGTAACTCCCATCCTGGGGGTGAACCACGTAAAACCTGTGTGTTTTGTGTTGAATGCATGTGATTGTATTTGCTTACTATTATGTACTATTTTGCACGAGATCGTTGTCTACAGTTGATGAATGAATGTGTTAATCTGTTCAGAGCAATATAGAAGGATAAACATACGTTAAAGTCTTTGGCATGCTATACACGGTTCATTTATGCTTTGCGTGAAACAGTCTCTATTGCAGTATTGAATAGCCTTGTATGTTAAGTCTCGCACGTCGACACGAGCCACGCTAAGTGCGCTGAACCGCGGAGGTAGGATATCACAGAGAGGTGATATTGCACCGACAGAGGAGCTGCGGTGCGCGATACCACAGGTTAAGGGCTTAGCGCGAGGAGGAGCTGCGTGTCGCACGGTGCGCGGCGATGCGATAAGGTTGGAGATATTGCAAGTCTAGGAAAGTGCACACCGCAGAAACGGATCGCACGGCAGAGTAAAGGACTATCTCGCGGCTAGAAGAGCTGCGAGACGAGGAGATCGCGCGACGCGAGCAAGAGGTCACGCGACGCGCAGAAAGAGACCTCACAGCTAGGAGAGCTGCGAGCCACCAGTTAGGATTGCCACAGAACCTGGTCCAAGACACTTGAGTCCTTGGAAAACCCATTAGAGTCACTTCGGGTGAGACTTCAGGCCACTTTGCGGTCTATCGCCAAAAGGGACAGTGATCTAGGGGTGTTGTTGGTTGATTATAGTTAACCCGGGTCTGCCCATAGCAGCCAACAAATGGTTCTGTTGCCGGTTTTGAACAACTGAGCGCTAATGTTCTGTTGGCATCCCACCAGAGAAGAGTTTCACCAGTGGCTGGATTCAAACTTAAGGGAGTTTGCCCAGAAAGAAAATCGGAGCCCTAGACTGAGCACAGAGGCCTGGTTAGAAAAGCATATCGCTTCAGATATACACGCTATATTTTTTGCAACCTATGGAAACGAGATTTTCGACTGGTTATCCAAGTTGACAGATACGAACACCTTCAAGAAGAAAAGAAACATTGTCTGGACACCGGAGCTGACTCAGACCGTGCAGAACCTCGATAATTCCCTTACGAGAGCAGTAGACTTCTGGCTTGCGAGTGTGCTAGGAGGCTTTGTTACAGAATTTGCAGTTGACTAGAGAAAAAGCTTCAGCAAAGCTGAGCGGTACTTCTTCAAAGGATATCGTGGTAAGTACCTCAAGTCTCTAAACTTGTCCATTAAGATGTTGCTATATGAAAAAGGAGTAATGGACATGATTTCAGATGAATAAGTAAAGATAGTAATGTCACAAGAGTTTGAAAGTGATTTTGATGACATTGGATGCACACATAGTGGAAAGAAATATAAAGTAACTTTCAACTCTCCTGTATTTGGAGATAATTCAGACAATATTAGGCAAATGAGTCCTAGTACCACAGAAGAACCAGGGGGGGTATCCCTTACCAGCCCTATACCCCACAGAAACAGACCGAAACTCAGAGTAATCCCATAGGTACTCCATCCAGTAGTTCACAGATAGTACCTACTGCCGTTACATCACCTTCACCTACACCGCTGATTGGTAGAAATCCAATCAATCAGAACCCACCGCAGAGAAATAGAATGGGAGATGATATGAAGCTACCTTAAGGGTACAGGAGCAGAGGACCCAGAACAGCATTGGTTTCTATGCGAAGCCATGTGGACCATTAAAACAATCCACGACGATAATCTCAAGCTTGTACAGTTAGTCACTACACTCAGAGATCGAGCTTTAACATGGTACATAAAGTACACCACTGTACCCAAGACACTTGCCCAAGTCAAGAATGCCATGATTAAAGAGTTTAAGAAACCTAAATCTGAATCTCAGTGCATAACAGAGCTTAAGGATATTAAGCAGCTACCATCAGAATCAGTATGGGACTTTGATCAGAAATTCAAAGCCCTTATAGACCAAGTAAGTTTTGAGTTTGTGCCGGAGCAGCATAAGGAATGGTTTATTACAGCGCTGCTCCCTCACATCAGAGTGCCACTCATGCAGCAGAAACTCCAGACGCAGGATGACGCGTTGGAGATGGCGATGAAGCTAGAAGCTTCACCTTTAGCAGAAACGAGTGCAGGCATGACGACCCTACAGAACCAGTTGGCCAACCTCATGTTACAAATACACGAACTTAAGAAAGGAAAAGAGGTTATGCAAGATATATGGTGCTTACGATGTAGAGCACAGGGTCATACCAAAGACAATTGTCCATTATTTGTAGAATACTTAGCGTCAGGGGCTCCTAGCCCCTTACCACGAACGCAAGGGCCATGGTGTGAAATATGCAGAACACAAGGACACCCACCTCAGCAATGCCCTTTGCTGCAGAAGTATGTACAGACACCTAAGAACCTATACTGTGTCTTCTGCAACTCTGTCGGACATGATGAACAGAATTGCCGAGCCTATGATCTCATGTTAGATAGAAAACATGATGTATACAGAGTCCAGTCAGAAACACAGGGTCCAGCAGCAGGACCACATCCCAATCCGACCTATGGAGGCCGGGGAGGAGGATTCAGAGGATGAGGCCGTGGAGGAGGCTTTGCAAGAGGAGGAGGCTTTGAAAGAGGAGAAGGCCTCGGCAGAGGAGAAGGTTTTGGCTGTGGTCACGGACCAATCACTTGTTATAATTGTGGAGTTGTCGGACACTACGCTAGGGACTGCCAGAGCCCCACTACTACGTGTATTTACTGCAAATCTTATGATCATACCATCGAGGAGTGTCCTACCCTGCTAGCTAAGATCAAAGACCCTAAGCCAGCAGTACACCAGAACATCCAGCTTATTGTTGCTGAGCAGGCAGAGCCAGAACCAAGAGTCAATATTGTGACTCGTAGCGGTGCTTCCACCAGTGGGACATCGCAGGAGCCGGAAAAAACACAAGTCAGGAGTGGGTGCGCAGAGCTCCTGGTAAAACAACAGCACTGGACCTACAGAAGAATAAGGAGACATTTCAGGAAGCTAAGGCTTCCTTTGATGAATCTACACAATCAGGATCGTAGGTACCGCCGTCTAGGGGCGTACCGCAGCAAGTACCTTGTGTCGATAACCCAGAACAGATACCGCAGGCTACCACATCGGGAAGATGCGATGAGGATGAATCGACAGAGAGTATACAATCCTTCCTGCATAGTTGCTTGAAGCTCTTGAGAAATGAAAAAGCTATCGGCGAGCTACAGCGCATCATAGATCAATGTCAGCAACCCTCTCTCTCAGGCAGTGCACACCGCGCTGTCCATAATATTACAGGACATACAAGGACTGGAAGGGAGATGAAACTCACGGCACAGATTGGAGAGTTCGAAATGGACGAAGTCGTCTTAGATCTGGGATCAGAGGTGAACGTTTTAACTAAGCAGACATGGGAACAGATGGGTAGACCTCAGTTAGCCACAGGTTCCTGTTGACATTGACGGAGTTCGTACTTTTGCGGACTTCGAAGTTATAGAAATCATTGGCGACAGTCGACCATATACAGCACTATTAAGTATTGATTGGGCAATTGGTAGCAAGGTTGTCATCGATTTAAAGAGAAGACAAATGACCTTTGAGGATGCGCAGATCCGGGTCATCGCACCGCTGGATCCTTACCAAGGTCCAAGATACATTGAACCTATCCGAGCTGAGGATGAGGCACATAACATGGATAGTCTCTACCAGATGACTGCGAACCAGAGCGACTACATCAATCCAACCGCAGAAGGACACATTAGTTGGCAATGCGACAGCTCATGCGCATCGGATTCCGATATTGGTCTAGAGAACTGGCAAAACAGACTTTATGAAGTCTCAACGCGTAGATGTGCATTTATGAGTAAATCACTACGATGGATTGGCGCGGAGATCACTGAGATTCCATCATATCATGGTCTAACAGATATTCAGGCATTCCTTGAGCAGTTTGAGCAACAGATGCCTTACGAGCAGAGGATCGCAGCTATGGACCTTGCAGTACGAGCCACACCTGCAAGATGGTGGTACGCGCATAAAGAAAATATCGCATCATGGGATGATATTAAAAGATTGATGGCCATCAGATTTTTGGTCGACAAAGAGTATGTCCTGCAGAGGTACACAGATGAAACTGACCCCAGGGCACACATTCAAACATGTGAACAGAACTGGTCGGACATTCCCGAGGATGAATGGGTTCACAGATTCATTCACACATTGGACACAGTTCCAAGGAACTGGTACACAGAGTCCGAGTTGTGCAAGGGGACAACCACATGGTCACTTATGACAGACAGTTTCCTACTTACCTTCGCGTTTGAATTAGAACATCCAAGTGTTGCTCAGGCCCTAGACATAATCAAGATCAAGATATTCAAGGACTGTACCATCTCAGTGCAGGCTCAACCTGAGTGGGCCATCCAGTTGCAAGACGCGCTTGAATGCTATAACTTTGCAGCAGAGCTAGACAATGAAGATAAGGATGAGGATGAGGATCCTCACAACACAAACATTCTGTAGTCAGAAGGGACTCGCGATGTTGGGGGACCACAGTTAGAGATTCCAGCAATCACCGAACCTATCAAGATTAAAAAGATCAATATTGGTACAGACGCAGAACCTAAGTTTGCCTCTATTGGAGACTATTGGAACGATGAAACAGTAGGACAGATTGCAGACTTGTTACATGACTATCAGGACCTATTTCCCACCAAGTTCACAGAGATGAAGGGAATAGTTGGAGACCTGGGAGTTATGAGGATACCATTGAAGGAGGATGCTAGACCAGTTAAGGATGAAATCGATAAGATGCTGGTAGTAGGCATCATTGAGCCAGTAGAAGGAAGCGAATGGGTTAGCCCCATGGTCGTACAAGAAAAGAAAACAAAAGGAGACATCATGATCTGTGTCGATCTGCGCAAGCTCAACGATGCATCGCTTCACGATCCATTTCCGACACCGTTCACTGATGAGGTATTAGACAACGTGGGAGGACAGGAGGTCTACTCCTTCACTGATGGGTTCTCAGGCTACCGCCAGATCAGAATACATCCAGAAGATCGGTCCAAGACCACCTTTGCAACAGAATGGGGCTCGTTCCAGTATACGATAATGCCTTTTGGTCTTAAGAATGCACCAGCTATATTTTCTAGAGTAGTAGTTGCTGTATTTAAAGAATACATTCATAAATTCTTAGAAGTATATTTCGATGATTGGACTGTATTTGGACTAATTGACAAGCATATAGGAGACTTAAGACTGATGTTAGAGAAATGTAGGCAGTACCAGATTTCTCTAAACTTGAAGAAATGTATATTTTGTGCGCCATTTGGTATTTTGTTGGGTCACATTGTTTGCAGACAAGGCTTGATGGTAGACCCCACGAAGATTGCCATCATTGTAAATCTTCCAGCACCCAACTCAGTCAAGCAACTGAGGACAGTACTTGGTCATACCGGGTACTACAGAAAGTTCATCAAAGGCTACGCAAAGATTACCGCACCAATGGAGAAATTGCTCAAGAAAGATGTAAAATTCCTATGGAACGAGGAATGTCAGCAGAGTCTAGACATGCTTAAAGAGAAGATGGTTACAGCACCCATCTTAGTATTTCTTGACTGGACTAAGCCATTTCATGTACATGTGGATGCATCTGGCATCGCATTAGGGGTTGTTTTGACACAACCAGGAGAAGGGGACATTGACCACCCTATCGCATATTCCAGCAGAAAGCTCTCGACAGCAGAAAAGAACTACACCACAACTGAAAGAGAAGGCCTAGCTATGGTGTATGTGCTGCAGAAGTTCAGGCACTACCTGTTGGGTGTCCCGTTCAAGATGTTTACTGACCATTCCGCGTTAAAGTATTTGGTCAATAAGCCAGTGTTAGGGGGGAGAATCTGCAGATGGTTACTCCTCTTTCAGGAGTATGATTTTGAAATCATTGTGAAACCAGGAAGACTGGATGCAGGACCTGATCATTTGTCGCGGATAGACTCAGGAGAAGAGCCAAGTAACCTAGATGACAATCCACCGGATGCGCCATTGTTCTCTATCCAGATCGTAGATGAGTACTATGCTGATATTATTCAATTTCTTACTACGGGAGTAGCACCTGATGACTTCACTAAGCAACAAAAGAAGCAGTTGGTTGTTAAAGCAACAGACTTCACCCTCATCGCAGAACACCTATACAAGTTAGGTCTGGATGAAGTTCTGCGCAGATGTGTGATGTTGCATGAAAAAGACGCTATTATCAGAGAGGCACATTCAGGAACCGCAGGAGTTCATTTCGCAGGAAAGCCGACTGCGCAGAAAATCCTAGCGGCAGGATTATGGTGGCCTACATTGCATAAAGATACCAAGGACTTTTGCAGATGTTGCGATATCTGTCAAATGGTAGGAAAACCCTCGCGACGCGATGAAATGCCGTTGTGACCGCAGGTCACGTTGCGCGCATTTGAAAAATGGGCTATAGATTTTGTGGGTCCTATCAACCCACCAGGAAAGCGCACTAGTGTGAGATATATTATCACTGGAACAGAGTACCTCACCAGATGGGCAGAGGCCAAAGCAGTAAGAAATTGTGATGCTGATACAGCCGCACAGTTCCTATTTGAAAACATCATCAGTAGGTTTGGATGCCCAGTAATTTTGATGAGTGATCAAGGCACACATTTCTTGAACAGTACTATTGAGGCATTAACAAAATAATTCCAGATCCAGCACCATAAGAGAACTCCCTACCACCCATAGGCTAATGGTACAGTGGAGGCCTTTAATAAGATTTTAGAAAATGCTCTTACTAAGATCTGCAATAGCCAGAGGAATGATTGGGACCTCAAAGTTAACGTTGTCTTATGGGCGTACAGGACCACATGCAAGAAACTTACGGGACACACACCTTTCAGCTTGGTATATGGACAGGAGGTTGTTATGCCTATGGAGTATATTATTCCCAGCTTAAGAATCGCTTAGATTACCGAGATGACTGATACAGACACAGTTGAGGAAAGTTTAGCACAGCTGCTTGCCTTAGAAGAAGACAGATTCATCGCTGGATTCCATCAGAAAGTGCAGAAGGCACGAGAAAAAGCTTGGCATGACAGACACATTAAGAATAAGACTTTCCAGATCGGAGACCTAGTGCTCCTCTATGACAGCAAATTCATTAAGTTTCCAGGGAAGTTCAAGACACATTGGCTGGGGCCATATCAGATACAGCAAGTCACAGACGGAGGTGCCGTTCAGCTCAGCCAGCTGAATGGGGAGCTTTTTCCCACATGGATTAATGGCAGTAGGCTTAAGCCCTATAGTGATAGCCACCCCGCCTCTCAGCCCTAGCTTAGCCAGTCTATGGAGGTGCAGATGTCCAGTGTAGTTGAAAGGAGGCATCGCACCGGGAACAAGTCTACACCGGTAGATATTATTCTAAAAAAAAAAAGCCTAATATTGTTTTATGCAGGTGATGCGGAGTCGCATCGTAGCAGTGCGATGTTTCCCCGTGCCACATACCCATTTTTGCAACCGACAAAGGCCAGTCAAGTCAGCATATGACAGGTAGTTAATGAGGTAATGACTAGTATATCTTACCGTAGATTTGGCAGCAGTATAATCAATTTTTCCAGATTTGGCAAATCTCCGACGAGACCGACACCTGTGCACACATGTTTCTAGGGAAATTCGATCGGATTTCCGCATTTATTAAGGATCGGATGGCGGGTATGGTCTTGTCCAGGCATTAATGACGACCGACGGGTTCAGTCTAGATGATCATTGCGTCCGGGATTATCCTATTGAGCATAAAAGCAGCAAGTATTCAAATGGGACGGTTACATTTGCAGACAAACCGAGAGCCATAGAGTAAGTTGTTAAGAGTTCTGTGCCCAGAGCTAAGTGATTACAGAGTGCTGTGAATTTCAAAAGTTGCAGCTAGTGCATGTCCGCCATTTTGTACTGAGTAGGTTATGTCTGAGGAAAAACCGATAGCAAACATTTTGAGAAGATTTCAACGTCACAGCATTGCAGGAGCTATGGCAACGCCACCAAAGAATACTCCGCCAAGTTCGTCACATACCAGACAGCAACCACAAACGAGGAGCCAATCTTAGGTCAATGATTGTTAACACCCAAAAATGGTTAACTACCTCATCTACCCCATTACATGGCTCATCTGTCCACTTTCCTACCATATCTCCATCAAAAACCCATAAAACCATCTAAAAGGTCACCAAAAAGCTTAAAATGCCTCCAAAAGGCTATAAAATCCTTTTTTCCTCCAAAAATATTCAAAAAGGAATAAAAAATATAAAATAATGAGGAAAAAAGAAGAAATCCTAAATAGCTGAAACCCTAAACAGCTAAAACCCTAAAAAGCTGACCTAAACCACATGGTTTTATAAATAATTGATGGAGACCCATTATTCCATATCCATTATCATAAGCATCCTACCTCTGCCGAAATTGTTCCTGAAACCCTAGCTTACCATCAAGCTATTTTCACCATTGAGAACTCTTTTTGGCCCATTTCCACCACAGGAGAAAGGGAAGGAGCAGCTTGGAGATCGAAGCCACCGACATCGGACCAGCGCAACAGACTCTATCAACCTCCTCATTGGAGGTAACATCAATAAAGATCATTATTTACTTCTTTACTGTTTCTGCTTTATATTATTTACTTTTCACCGTATTGTTTCATGTTGTTTGATTTTTACTGTTTTAGCTTCAAGAACGTATTCAGATTAGTTTTCGTTTCAGTTTATCATTATTTAATTCATATATCATTGAACTGCTACTAAGGAATCCATATTCCTTAGTAGGTGCTCATTCGCACAAGCTAGGCTGAAAACACTAGCTACAGTTTTGGCGACTCCGTTGTCTTTTTTAATTCATTTTTCCATACTGTACTTTCGGCTGTCGTTTTCGGCCACCGAAAACCGCACTTTTTTCTTCCGCAGTCGCGGCCCGACCGCGCATTTCCGGCCATAACATGCGACCAGCCCGCCGCTGTCGACATTTTTCCTGCGTCTTGGACGCGTCTTTGAAATTTCCCAGTTGCGCCCCGACCGCGTTTTTTCAGCCCACAGCCGCGATCCGACCGCGTCTGTCAGCCATAAACCCGCGACCTAGACCGCGCCTGTTCACTCCAAACCCGCAGTCCGACCGCCAAAAACCAGCGATCTGCGCGCGACTGTTGCCTTCAAACCCGCGGTCCGACCGCTCGAGTCCGCTCCATACCCGCGGTCCGCGAACTGTTTTTTGCCCTTGTTTCCGCGCCGAAACCCAGCCACTTTGCCTCTGTTTTTCCTGCACTTGCACAGCCACCTGTTCCACTTGCAGCCCTACAGCCATTTCTGTCCCTTGTTTACAGAATTGTTTAAAAAAATTTAGCATTATTTATTTCAGAAAAAATTCGCATGGTAAATTTGTTAAAGTTTTTCATGCATTATTATTGTTATTGAGTAATTATTTTGGATTAATAACCTCACAAGCACACAATCTATCCCCTAATTCAAGTGAGACCTAAAATTTATTTAACTCAACCAACACTATAACCTCATTTGAGGAACACAAAAGAACTTTGTAGTTAGGTAGGATCGGGGGGATAGGCTTCCAATAACACCCCTCGGTTATTTACACGTGAGACATAGTTGTTGTCCATTAGGGAACCAAAATCCCTTAGTATTTTTTGACACGGTCACAACCGGTTTATCAGAGGGCCTCTCCCTTAGGAGGGTTGAAGTCGTGAGATTGGTTCCGGAAGTCTGAGTGGAATACCGAAATCCATTCAGTAACTGAAGGGCTACCTTTCGCAGTTCTCGGAATATCTCTGTATAGGGAATATTGCAGTTAAAGGACCAAGCGGCAGATTTACCTTTCTGGACGTGTCATGAATGGGGTATCTTAGTTGCCATACTTCTAGGTTTGCGTACCCGGTGTCCCTCCCGGTAGGGGGATACTTTAGCCATTTGACTTTCCTATTTATATTGTCTGACTTGGATTTCATCACCTTGCAGAGGATATACTTAGTTGAGTCATAATACTATTAGTTAGGTGTTTGCATGCTCCCTTACCTCCTCTTGGTCTAGTGAGTCCACCGATTTTTCTTTTTTAGGAAACCGATTGCTTATTGGTATTCTGACCACTTTGCTGACACTCCGCCTATTGTAGCACGCAGTTACAGTAGGTGTTTTGAGTTGTTTTTCGGCCTGAGTGCCTTATCTTTTCGAACTCCCCTTCTGCACACACGGTTGCATTAGGGTTTTTGAGTTGTTTTTCTGACACCACAACCCACATAGTTGAAAAACCACTTGTCACCATTGACTCTCCGAGACATTCTTGTCGCCTCAGAGGCGAGCCCCCACAGCACGGTTCACTTGACACCACCCGTCATCACCGTAGATCTCGAGCCTTGTCACTTGACTCCACTCGTCAGCGGCGTAGGACTTCGTCACCAGATTCCGAGAACACTCTTTACACTGCCCCCACTAGCCCCATGGCTGGCGTGAATCCCAATCCCTTCATTATAGGGACCACTGGTGGTACATCCGCCACTATACCAGTTACTACAGTTATCATGGGTATGCCCTCCACGGGAGTCCCGTCTACCATTCCCCTCACCGTACATATTCCCACGGCAGGAATACCCATACCCACTCCATTAGTAACTCCTACCGTCCTTGGTGGCGTAGGACCTTCTCATGCCACCGTAGTTCCCCCACTTGGGGGTAACATCCCTCATATGACCCCTCCACCTGGGGGCATGGGCCCCAACGTGGTCCAACCCACCACCATGTCACACCCTCCATCCAGTTTGCCATACATGGCTAGCCTCAACCTACTTGACCTAGCCATGGTAACCAACGACCCCATCCGGCACAACCCTGTGTGGCCCCACATGCCTACCAAACTCCCCTCTGACATCCCTAAGTTTGAGGGTAAGGCAGGTGAGGACC
>LPNX011218765.1:0-34134 GCA_001517045.1 Pseudotsuga menziesii
AAGGCATGCACATTCTTTTCTTTCCATGAAAACCAGATTGATGTCATTGTACATATGAACAGGTTTAAGTTACATGTAGCCACACTGAACAAGATCTTAATAAAAGCTGTACTGATGAGTCTCACATACACTGCTACTATTCCTCGGCATACTCGTTCTCTTCATTTTTATTATTTGTTAATGCAAGTTAAATAAAAAGATTTCGTCTGCACTTGCAAATTTATGGTTGATAACATTGATGGCACTTTTGGCTATCTTCTCTTCATTTGGTATTCTTTTCAGATTGTTGCAGATCATTGGGTACAAGCACATAGAGATGAGGGCCATATTGAAGCAACGGCAGGAGCAATTAGAAGAGTTCCTTCCTGGAAGGAGGTTTGGGACTTTAAAGGTGAAATTAATCTCACAAGGTATGCAAATCATCATGTTTCATCATGAGCTTTGAGTTATTTATGGCTTTCTTTTCTTTTAATAATATTATGTAATAGATATATTTAAAGTCTATAGAAATGTATAAAGTATGTTATGTAAGTGATTTAACTACTAAAGTTTATAGAAGTGTACATACATACCTCTTTGGATTTGAAACTGTGACTTCTTAATAGATTTGAAACTGTGTTTTCTTAGAAAAAACACATACTCTTAACCATTAGGCTTACTCTTAACCATTAGGCTTACTCATGCTGTACCAAGCAGTGGGTTTCCTTGGTTTCTGAAAGACTCAGGCGTTCAGAGGATACCTGGTTTGTGCGAAGGCTATTGTTGTTTTTAATTGCATACTGTAATGGTAAAATCAATAATATGACACTGGAAGCTAAATTTGCAGGCAAGGAAAGCACTGTCTGCTCTCAAGGGTTTGGTGAAATGACAGGCATTGGTTCGTGGACATATCGTGAGAAAGCAAGCAAAGCAACTGAAACAATGAGACGTATGCAATCGCTTGTTACGATCCATGCTAAAGTTCGTGCTCATAGTCTTTAGAATGTGTGAAAGAGATCAAGTGTAAGAACTTCCATTTCCTTTCATGATAGTAGAATCCATTTTTGGCCAATATATCCCAAGATTTGTAAGGCAAAGCATACACCACAAATGAATATGTATACTCTGTAGCTGTATCCTATATGGTACAGGAAAATGTTCTATTCATTGCACCAAATATGGAAAATCCCAATTTGCTAATATATAAAACATGGAAACTGAGTGCTGACAGGAAAACCACCCTGTCAAATACCATTTGTCTTATGACCTATCTTTGTAATAGATGCTACACGTGCTACAGGGATATGTGATGCCAGTTTGTTATATGCCAAGCCTCTGGATCCGTGTTGTGTCAGGCATATTTTCTGTTCACCCATCCTTTTCAGAGTTTGATTGTTGGTTGCTTTAAGGGATGATGATTTGGACAGCGCCCTGCAACACCTACACTGTTATGACTGATATTGATACATTATAAAAAGAAATGTTGCAATCATAGATGCCTAAGTATGGAGTTTCCCTTATTTGAAAATATACTATAATAAGTATGGAGTTACCCTTATTTGAAAATATGCTTACAATGAGTTTATCAGGAACTCAGGAACTACCCATGACAAGTATCATTGGTTTTCATGTTAAATTTTTTTGTCTATATATCAAAGGGAGAGACTACTCCGTTTAAAGCTGAAAAACCAATATATTAGAAAAGCAGAGTATGAGGTCATGATTGTATTTGGTGAATTTTTTTTCATAGGAAATCAAAATAGTGCTTAATGACTAATGTTCTTCAAGCAGCATGCAAGATCGTCTGCACTTACTCTGTATATAAAATTTTGGAGTAACTAAGCACAGATAAGTCCTGTGACTGATTTCATGGTTATAGACTGTCATCATCCTTCAGTCTTCTTAAAAAAACTCCATTACACTAGTTACAATAATTCCAACAAATGGATTTTAACATAATATTCATCTATGATGTTGGCGGATTTTAACAAAATATTCATCTATGGTGTGGACGAAATTAGGGAAAATTCAATAATGATTTAGCTGGTGAACAATTTGTATTTCCTAAACTTCATTGGGTTGTCTCCAATAGTGTGGGTTTCTGGTAGGCTTGGAGTGTTTGTATATTCTCATAAAAACATATGATGTTCTCTCAATACCAGGAATACAAAAATTGCATTTTTGTTTCACTTGGCATTTAGTTTGATCCTCTTCCACCCAATTCTTGGTTCTTATGTTACCATTTTATAACGAGTTGCTGGAACAATTGTAACAGAGCTTGGCTTCCATATAAGTATATCCAGGGCAGGAGATTGTAACGGTTATTTGTTTGGTTGCGAGTGCAATCTTAAAGCATTTGTGGTTTTCTTTGTGTGGGAGTATTCAACCCATTCTGAAATAGAATGTTTCTTGGGAAATACTCCTGCTTGAAGCTACTCAAATTTACTTCCTCACAAGCCTAGCTGGCTTAAAGGATAGTGTTCAGGATGTGTAAATGACAGTCAGGAACAGCTCACGAAGCTCCCTGTTTGCCCCACTTTAAGTTTTAAAAACAATAAAAAATACCCCATTAAATGAGATATATAGAATATCTTGCAAGTCGTTGAGAAGAAAGGGACATAATTACACTGAATTTAGAATCTTTCTTTTAATAATTGAGACTCACATTATTTTCACAATATTTTTTTTAAAAAAAATTTCAACAAGCGTCGCTTATGCGACGCTTTCACATGTCGCTTTTCCGACGGTTTTGCTGGAGATCCGTCGCTTATGCGACGCTTTTAAATGTCGCTTTTCCGACGGTTTTGCTAGAGATCCGTCGCTTATGCAACGCTTTCAAATGTCGCTTTTCTAACGGTTTTGCTAGAGATCCGTCGCTTATGCGACTCTTTCACATGTCGCTTTTCTGACGTTTGTGCTAGATATCCGTCGCTTAACTTTCACTACTGTCGAAAATATGCCGTCGCTTAACCGACGCTTTAAATTGAACTGACGGTTGCTTAGGTGTCGCTTAAGCGACGGTTACTCAGGTGTCGGAAACCTGACGACAAGTTTTCGACGCTTAACAAAAAATCAAAGTGTCGTACATGCGACAGGGAAGTGTCGAAAATCCGACATGACGGCCGTCAGATTTTTGGTCGAAATGTAGTAGTGCATGCATTTATGCAGAAGAAAATGGAAAACTAAGGCTTTCTATTCTGGGAGCTTCCCTCCACTGTTTTCAGAAAATGAGTACATTGGATAGCTCATATTGAAGAGATATATATTTCTATCCAATAATATCTGAATGATTCCAAGTTTTGAAAATTAGGGTTTCTCTGACAAACCCTAGATCAACTAGCTCTGGAATGAGGACAGACACCTCAAATCAATAGGATCTAATCTTTTTCTATTTGCATTTGAGGTTATCATTTAAAAGTGATATATCACATCAGCTTGATGATAAGCCTTCTGAAGTTGACAACTTCCAAGCATGGAAGTATTGATCTCTCTGAAGAAAATGAATTGGACACCTACATGAGTAGAGAGGTTCCAGTTCCAGAGGGAGATGAGCCTAAAAGCCTTACACCAAAAGAACTTAGTCAATGCTAAGAAGATCATTGTTGATTCAATCATGAATCACATTGTACCACAAGTGTCTTCCCTAAAGACACCGAAGATGTTTGATTCCTTGACCAAGCTATTTGAAGGGAAAAACATAAATCAGAATATGAATTTGAGAAAAAAAGTTGAAGAATGTGAAGATCCAGAATGCAGAGACCATACAGTCATACTTTATGTGGGTCTCTCAAATCAGAGAACAACTTGAAGTGGTAGAAGAAGAAGTGGAGAATGCAGAAGTGGTGATAACCACCTTGAATGGCCTCCCACGATCACGGGATTCATTCATTTGATGAATTTGTGCTATAAGGAAGTGATTACTTTCAGTAGACTCTGGGAAGAGCACACACAAGAAGAAGCTCAACTAATAATAAAAGAAAATAAGATGGGATCAACTGAAGATCAAGCTCTCACCACCCAAAGAAGATCCCTCAGGCAATGAGGAATATGAAGAACTCAACTCTTGAAGAACCTCTTATCCACCTTAGCATTTGGATAAGAAACGATGTTATTATGAATGAAGAAGACGATGAAGCTGAAGGCTCAAGAAGGAGTCTACCCATGAAACAATAAATATAAGTATTCAATTGTCATTTCATGATATTGTTTTGTTATGCATTTGTTTATATTCAGTTAATGTATTATGCATGATAGAATGTTTGCATTAATGACATTATACTACTAATATGCATGTGATGGGTAAGTATCTCATGGTGCTATACAACTCTCCATTGCTACTTATCTAGAATGAAACCTCTTTGCTGACATATTGGATTAGTTCACAATCTCAATGTTTTCCTGGAAGAGATGGAAGGAATCTAGAAACGTTTTCGTGAGATATGGATGAATGTTGTATTGGCTAAAGTAGTTGCATGATCATATATTTATGCATAAGAACTTGCCAGTATGAATATTA
The DNA here is from genome assembly GCA_001517045.1 of Pseudotsuga menziesii. Taxonomy (NCBI): domain Eukaryota; kingdom Viridiplantae; phylum Streptophyta; class Pinopsida; order Pinales; family Pinaceae; genus Pseudotsuga; species Pseudotsuga menziesii. The sequence goes on from LPNX011218765.1 coordinate 4,496, forward strand.
CTTATGAAATGTTTATAACCATACAAATGCATTTGACTTGTAGGAAAGATCGCATACATAATCGCCTACAAGAAAAGAAGAATGAGACTTGTTCTGAAGAACAAGTGACGACAGTTCAAGATGAAGAATAATATGACAAATGCAGCGACATCATTGATGCAAAACCTTCAAGCTATGAAAAAGTAACCAAGAAGAAAGGGAATACCAGTTCAAGAAGAATGATGTCTAGGATGCAGTATTGATACATGAAGGGAAGTTTGTAGTTCCATCATGCAGTAGATGGAAACATCGTGGGATACAAGGCAAGATTTGTAGCACGAAGCTTCTAAAAAAAAGAAGGCATAGATTGCGAAGAGACATTTGCAGCTAGCGTGAGTTGAAACATATACATGATGAGCTTGATGAAGATATTAACCTTTGCTACAAGGTTGAAGATGAAATTCTATACACTAGATGGATACTTAGAATATTAATAGCATAGGAAGCTACTTGTCACTCCAGTACAGAATGTTTCAGTGCATAGAGTACGGAAGATAGAGGGAGGATGATGCTTTGCTTCAGAGGGAGTGACTACAGAATATCTTGAGGTTTGACATGGTATGACAAGATGGATAGATTACTGATGACTTTAGGCTCTACTGAGAGTAAAGTGGATTCCAACCTTTGCTTCAAGGTTGAAGGCGGAAGACCAGTGATGCTCTTGTTATGTGTCGATGCACTATTTTCTAGGCATGGAGGTGTGGCAAAATGTGGATGGAATCTTTCTCGGATAAGTGAAGTATGCAGTAGATATCCTGAGGAGGTGCAGGATGATGGAATACAAGGCCATGACCACAACTATGGCATCGAACCTGAAGCTATTGAGTGATGCTTCATCAGAAGTAGTTGATGCTACGATGTATCGTCAGATGATTGGGTCCTTGATGTACCTAACCATTACGAGACCATATATTTTCTTTGCTGTGAACACATTGAGACATGTTCACCAGATGGTCGCAAAGCATGCAATGAGGTACTTGAAGGGTACAGTTGATTTTGGGCTCAAGTATGAGGTGAATCAAAGGATTAACCTGGAATATTATGTTGATTCAGACTAGGCAGGAAGTGCACTTTAGGGTGTTGCTTCAGTATGGGATCATGTGTGATATCTTGGTTTAGTAGGAAGCAATCTTGTGTGGCACTGAGTATAGCTAAAGTAGAGTATGTCACAACTTGTTCATCTAGTTATGAGGTAGTATGAATAAGGAAGCTACTGTTTGATTTATTTGATCTCTAAATGGATGCTACTTGTATACATTGCGGCAACCAGAGTTGTGTGAAGTTGTCGGAGAACTCAGTGTTCCATGACAAGTTTAAGCATATCGAGATCAAGTATCACTATATTAGGCCCTATGATGTAGAGAGGAATAGTGAAGCTCCAGTATGTTGCGATGGATGAACGATAGCTGATTTTTTGACAAAGCCATTAGCCAAAGTGAAGTTTGAGTATTTCAGGGAGAAGCTTGGTGTTCTCTAGATCGAGGTTCCTTCCAAGGGGAAGTGATGAGTCCGTGATCCATTCTGACATGGTGAGAGGATTGGTTACTTCCATGGACAGATGTAAGGGTTGAGCCATTCTATCATGGTGAGAGGATTGGTTCCTTCCATGTCAGATATGAGTGCTGAGCCATTCTGATATGACTATAGGATTGGTTCCTACATGATCATATATAATGGTTGTTGCCATTATTTGAATGGAGGTGCCTAGTCAGTTACTAGGAATACTCGGTCTAGGACTAAGGGCCTTTCTGATATGATTGTAAGATGTATTCTTACATGATCATATGTGAGTGCATGGAATTCTGATGTGATTGATGGATTGGTTCCCACTTGATCAAATATAAGGGCTGTTGCCATTCTTGAAATGGAGGCACCTGGTCAGTTACCACGAAAGTTGAGTCTGGGACTAAGGCCCATTCTAATGTGACTGTAGGATTGGTTCCTACATGATCAGATGTCAGTAGAGAGCCCTTCTAACATTGGTTGTCAGATGTAAGTGTAGAGCCCTTTCGACATGAAGGATTGGTTCCTTGCATGGTCAAATATAAGTGCTAAGCCTTTTTGACATTGGTTGTCAGATGTAAGTGTAGATCCTTTTAGCATGGAGGATTGGTTCCTTGCATGGCCAAGTGTAAGTGCTGAGCTGTTCCGACATTGGTTTTCGGATGTGAGTGTTGGGAATTTCTGATCTGTTCATATGTAAGTGCTGATCCTTTCCAACATTGGGGTTGTTCGGATGTGTTCCCACATGGTCAGATGTGAGTGTTGGGCATTCCTTTCTGATATGACTGTAAGATTAGTTCCTACATGATCATATGTAAGTACTAGGTATGCCATTCTAACTTAGGGTCAGATATAAGTGCTAGAAGAAGACCTACATGGAGGCTAGGCCTACAACCAGCATGAAAATGGACTGGCTCTGTAGAACTTCCTGTAACGAGAAGAATCATGAGATAGCACCCATGATGATGATCCAACAGTGATGATCCAGATCGAGTGATGATCCATATCCAGTGATGGTGATCGAGATCCAGTGATGATCGAGATCCAGTGATGATGATCGAGATCCAGTGATGATCGAGATCTAGTGATGATGATCCAGATCCAGTGATGATCTAGATCCAATGATGATGATCCAGATCGAGTGATGATCCAGATCCATACAAATATGAAGATGATGAGAACTCAATGATGATGTAGATGATACAGAGAAGAATACTTATGCTAATAAATTGTGTTGAGAGAATACCTTCCTAGTTAAGAGGGAGTGTTGATGTAATTGTAGCTTCAGAATGTATTCATCCATATAGCTTATGTATTGTACCTTGATGTTTATTCTGGGATGTGTCTCTAATGTATTTGAGTCATGTCATACTCCAATTTTTCTTTTGGGAAGTTTCTATAACATAAACAAGTCATGTCAAGTCATTGTGGGTAACCCTCCTATTGGTCAAGGGTTAAAGTCCCCTCAGTTGTGGGGCCCTAGGGTTATTAGACTATCCTAGAGAAATAGACCCTAGGTGAGTCATTATAAGTTGGGGAAATAGTACCCACCATTGTGTTAAGGATAACCCTCCTTGTTGGTCGGAAGAGGCAAAGTCCCCACAAGTTGTGGGGCACTAGGGTTATTAGACACTCCTAAAAATGTCGGCTTTAGTAAGTAATTGTTAAGCGAGGCCAACATGTTGCAGTGGGTTTTAAGTGAACGAAAGAATATAAATAGAGAGTGAGCCTCTATATTTATCACACACACACTCAATCATTGGGGCGCATGAGTGAGAGGAGAAGTTGCTGGGACAAGAGAGACTCTACTGTTGTTGGGAGATCATCTTTATGTTTTCATGTTTTACTTTCGGTGTTGATTCTATCTCTGAGGAAGTTGCGGGGTTTTCTCCTTTATGGTTTCCCCGAGGAAAATTCTTTGTGTCTCTTGTCTCTTGTGTTTTATTACTGTGCATGTTATTCTCTCAGTTAAAGATCCTAATATCATGATGCTAGCTTGAATGATAAAAATCTAACATTTCTTGTGTAGCAAATTCTATCTCTTGGGTGATAGAAGGCAGTTTTTGAGGTCAGTGCATTCAAAGAGGTTTTCCTCAATTCTTGTGTAGTGAGTGTTTGCATTAAGGGGAAGAAAGGATTGGAATTTTGCTTCTGTTCTTAGGAGAAGAGTGGGATTTCCTGCAGAGGGTAGGAATCTCTACGGCTCGAGATTTTGCCTCCCTTGGTTTCTTTCGTAACAATTTCTCCAGCCTCGATTTGAGTTTCAACCACAGTCGACGAAATGGTGTTCCTCCAGCATTGAAAATGGACCGCAAGAGAATTGATGAAGGGTTCATTGATATGAAGGTTAATATCTAGCATCTAACATAGTTTCCATCATAATCACAAATAATAGAGACACTACTAATAAGGTAAAACAATCAGTTGATGATGTTCATTATGTTTCCTATCAGACCATTTACCATGATGAAAGGATTGATGATAATGAGATGAATTTGAAATAAATTATGGGTGAAATATACCACATGCAGGAGGACCTTCATCTTTTGGTGCAGATGAATCAGAGAAGCTGAGCCAAGGAAAACCTAGGAGAAGCGATTTAGAAAATGGAGGAGGAATATGTCACCAAGCCTGTGGGGAAACCAACAAAACTAAAATGAACTCCATTTCGAAAATGTTTTTTTTCATTTTACTTAATCAATAATTCGTCTGTATATATACCACGTATGTAATAATTTAGAATACTAGGACTCTTTCGGGCTTGTTAAGGTCTTCTATATGGCCTAGTTTTGTTTCTATCTCCTCATAAATGCTAGAATGTTTAAGCTGTTGTTTTTTGTACTGAATGACTGTGCATAGCCTCTTTAATATATTATCTTTTAAGTTTCTGTTAAAAAAAAATGGACAACATCTCTACACACAAGACATATATTAGGTTTTTATTTTTTTACTGTAGTGTCTCCCAAGTAAGTGTGTTTTTATTGAATGTTAACCACAAATTTATTTCAAGGACTTCATGGGTGCATACATATAGATACATAAATTTATTTTGAGAATATTAAGAGGTATTTTTTCTACATTTTTATAATTTTTCGGGCAGAGTGTAGTATGGATTGCTTAGAGAGTAAACAATAAAATGGATATAGTATTTCATTGTAAAAGACGTAAAATAAATTACTAGGAAGAGTAGAGAAAACAATTACATACGTCCATAATTTATGCCTCCAAGTAACTAACTTAGGCAGGTCCACGAACCACCCAACCATAGACTCTATGAATACACTTTTTCCTTTCTATATTAAAATTTATAGCCAACCTAGACCATGACACCACCAAGATGAAGTAGGGCCCATGTTTCCCAACATCCCTTAGATAGACTGACCTCATAGAATTAAAATCAATTATACAAATAAAATACATCCTCAATATTTTCCATGCTTAACCAATCTAGTGTTTGCAACAGTTTGCATGCCCCAACTAATACATATAGTTCTTTCAAAGAAGTGTACATAAACAGTTTTTCACACTTGTTTGTGCTTTTGCAAAATATTATCTTTTACCAATCCATAGGATTTGAATAATACGCACTCACATTTAGATTGCATCAAACAAAACATCATAGTTCTCTTTAGTATGATCATAGAGAATCATGTATTGTTCTTAGTTAGATTAAACTAGAACAGTTTTGGTCTACTTATTCTTTTTTATTTCTAAATTAGAGTTTGAGCTCATTTTGGTTCTAAGCCTTTTAGGTTAGAAAAAATGATTACTTAAAGTGACATTCATTGATTTTGCAAGAATGTATTTTTTGGAACTTAGACCACTTCATACTTTATTTCTTGAAATTCCCATTAGTCTTTTGTGCCAATCACTTGGACTATCTCTCTTGAGGATGGTTATCCTTTCTTTGTCCTTTGTTCAATGAGTTCGAACCACCTTTATCATGGTTCTTTAGAAATTGATTTATAGACCCAAACTCATACTTATTATTCTTCTTAAAATTTTACCCATTTTTAACATCATATTGATAAGAAAATCCTAGTGAGTGAATTCCCAAGAAAACTATCCTTGTTTCGATGTGTACGCATTTAGGATATTGTGTTACTTCCTGAAGAATTTCATTCAAATTATCTAGTGCCTATATTTCAGTATAGGGTATGGAAGTTAGAGGTGAACTTAAACACTATTTGGTCTCTCTCCTAGCAAGAAGTTCTTCGTTTTCTACACTTTTTATCATACTTTTTGATAATGTAGAATTCCTCCTCGATGGAATTGAAAAAATTAACCCTAGTATGTTATATCATGTGATGCCCCATATTTTGGCATTTACTAATTAAAACTCCAATGCAAAAAATGCTTGACATTTTATTTGCTTATTATGTGTTGGACTTTGTTAGATTAACTAAGATTGTTGTCATGTGGTGATCTGGACTTGATATATGTTCTTAGAATTTTAATGGTTGTATAATATATATAAACATTTAGCATTATTTCATTGTAACCATACAAAAAGAATCACTGAAAGAAGTACGAGCATAACAAGACAAAAGAACATAAATATTTTCTTCTTAGAAACGACAAGGGAGAAAACCGAACAACATATTTAGTTACAATGAAAAAACATAAATATTTTCTTCTTAGTATAGATTTCACCACCAAGTTCAATGAAAAAACCAAGATTAGATAAAACGAAAAGAAAAAATCAGCTACTTATTCTCTCCATTGAACCTCTTCTCTCTCTCTCTCTTCCACACTTGCTTGAGTTAAGTGTGTGTGTCCAAATGAGAGGTGTGACCTCTCTATTTATAGTCATCAAGTGACTGACCTAATTCCCTAATTGGGGTGACTTGTTTCTCTTTATGGGATGAATTTTTTAGGGAGACACAAAATAACATTTATATAATATTTCATGTGGCTACTATTGACCCGACTTACAACAAAATGTTTATATTGATTCTTTCAAGTACATTTACATTGCCAAGTAGATCAATAAATTTTTTTGAAGGAGGTATAAAAATAATATAAAAAAATTACAATTAGAATATATTCCGTAGTTACATTCTAAAAAACTCCCTCTTAAGGATGAATGAATTCTTCCATCACGGTCATAATCACTACTCATCATCAATGGAGCCCATTATTGTTGCTGCAACTTGGTACTCAGGCCATTGGTTTGTGATATATCTCGAATATATACATAATAATAAGTTCATACATCAACCAACCCTTTTTCATGTTGGGAGACCTCTTAAATTGTTGCATCAACCATCCCTTTTTCATGTTGGGTGCAACCCTCATCTCGGTGCATCAACCAACAATTTTTCATGCTACGTGCTACCATCATATCGGTGCATCACAAACCCTTCTTCACGTTGGGTGCTACTCTCATCTCAGTACATGACCAACCCTTTTTTATGTTGGGTGACACCCTCATCTTGGTGCATCATCGACCCTTTTTAACGTTGGGTGCTAACATCATATTGATATATCACCAACCCTTTTTCATGTTGGGTGCTACCCTCATATCATTTCATCACTAACCATTTTTCATGCTAGGTGCTACCCTCATCTCTATGCATCACTAGCCTTTTTTCATGTTGGGTGCTACCCTCATCTCAGTGCATCACAAAACCTTTTTCATGTTAGGTGCTACCCTCCACAAATCTTACATAGAGCCAACCCTTTTTCATCCTAGATGTAAAGATCACACATCTTCCACAAATCCAACCCTTTTTCATGCTAGATGTGAGGACCACTAATCTGGAATAGGAACTCATCGCTTCTTCTTACCATGGATATTGATCTTGAAAACTCCAAGCTTGTCCCTGAAGTACTCAAACTTCACTCTCACCAGAATCTTGGTCAATACATTGGATATATGCTCATCCGTTGCAATATACTGGAGTGTCACTCATCCTCTTCGCACCATATCCCCGATATAGTGATATCAAATATTGATGTGCTTTGACTTTTTAAGTAACACTAGATGCTAAGAAAAATTCACATAGATTTCGTTGTCGCAAAACACACAAGTTGTCTCTAAATCAACATCGAATAATCCAAGAAGTATCTTTCGGAGCCACATTGCCTCACATACTACTAAAGAAGATTAAATATACTCTTCATTGATGCCACTCACTACTACACTCATATTCTTCTTGCTAAACCAAGAAATCATGCTAAATCCCAAATTATATAAACACCCTAAAGTTCTCTTCCAATCCGCGACACTAGTAGCCCAATATAAGTCAACATAGCCTTTCATGCTAATCCTTTGAGATCTCACATATCTAAGTCCATATTGAATCATACCCTTCACACACCTCAAAACATAATTTTATGCAATCATGAGAACATGTATTGCCTCTACCATGTAGCGACTTAATTTTTTCACTGCAAAATGTATATCTATCCTCATGTTCATTAATTACATCAACAAACTAATCATCTTCGTGTAGAATATGGAATCAATTGTCTCTAAATTATTATCACACAACAAGTTCATGTTCTATGCCATAGTTGTAGCTATGGTATTGCAATCCATCATCCTGAACCTATTCAAGATCTCTATCGCATATTTTCCTTCACTGAGGAAAATATCATCTAGATTCTACCACACCTCAAGACCTAAGAAATAGTGCATCATACCAAGTTCTTTCATCTCAAACTCTACAACAAACATCTTCATTTCTACAATGATATTCTTGTCACTTGTGAGGAAGACATCATATACATATAATAATAGTATCATTGGTTCCCCATCCTCAACCTCAAAGTAAAGGTTAAAATATTCTTTACTCTTGGTAAGTCCCAAGCTTGTTATAAATCCATCTATTCTACCATACAATTTCTTGGATTCTTAATTCAAGCCATACAAGGCCTTCTTCAATTTGCACAGATGTGTTTCTTTATGGTGTGTCTCAAATCCTAGTGGTTTCTCCAGATACACTTCTTCTTCTACTACACCATTCAGGAAGGTTGTCTTCACTCAATCTGGTGTATCTTCCACTTAATCGATATAGCTATCCATATTATATATCTAATCAAATTGTATCCAGATATTGGAGAAAATGTCTCCTCGTAATAGATTCCCTCTTTCTCAGAGAATCAACGAGACACAAACCTTGCAGTTTGTATTTCTCAATGCAGACATCTTATAAATGCTTGATATTGTAGATCCATTTGGAAGACACTAATGAATTCCCTACATGCATTAGTACCATCTGTTAGACATCATTCCTCATGATTGAGTGGTACTCTTCGATCATAACATCCTTCCACTCTTTCCTCTCAGTTGCTTCCTTGTAATTGGAAGGATTTGCATCAATGATGTCACACAACAATTCCACATAACTGGAGTATTTTCGAGGACTCTTGATTTCGATGGAAGTCATGTATGGATCACCATACTTCTCTGCATATAGAATGATATCTCACTCCCAATTTGGTCTTCTCTTATGTGTTTTTTCATTTCAGACTGAATCTATAAGTCTATGTGGCTTGGTCATATCATGATGGTCATGTTCTTCTGAAGTCCCGTCTTTCATCAATATGTCTCTAAATCTGGGATCTTCATATTATCCTTCATGTACTTTGTCAGAGTGAATCTTCCTTGATTTGTTCAATGGTACATCCTCATCCAAGATAACACTTATGCATTTCTCGATCTTTGTTTATTCATGATACATAGACTCTGTATTCCTTCAATGTATCATGGTATATGGAAAAGATTCCCTTCTTTCCTAAAGGATCTAACTTTTTTCTCTTCTCTTTGGGAATGCGTATATAGGCTGGGAAGCCAAATATTCTGATACGATTGACTTATGGTTTCTCTCCTAGGAATACTTCCTATGGAGTCTTTTTTCTCTAGCACACAGTGGAGTGTTTTGATATAGACATTGTTAGGATTAATTAATTCTCCATTTTCCCACTTAGTGTGATTATCCATTTTTCCTAGCTTAGGATGTCTACATCACTTCACTAATGCATGAGGGACACACGTAGGGGCCACCTACCACTTATTTTTCCTCTTTGCATGAGTTTAGGACTCCCAAGGACCAATCCCTATAATTTAGGAACCCACTCTAAGTGCAGTCAACATTCTCCTTTGGTTGGACTTGGTAGGTATTTAGTTATGTTAAGTTATGCTCTTATTACCACCAGTTAGTTCACTGGAATCCATCCTAGCTCTAGTTTGTATTATTTAAGGGAGTGTGGGTGTTGGTTTCACCTACCCTCTTGATCTAATTGATTATAGACTGAATAAATGATATGGAGTTTCATTAGTGAGCTCTAGTGGTGATTTATCCCACCTGAGTTACCATCAGAGTCATTTTGAGTTGGTGACTTCGAATCCTATCCAATAAATTCAAATTCTCCTTATTGTAGGACTATTGTATTATAGACACATTAATGATAATCAGTGTAATGATATTCTGACCAATTTTTTCCACATGTGTCTGTAATTTATGCCATGAATCTATTGATAAATTTATATTGAATTGCACATTCTTCTACAGCCTTGTTTTCATATTTCTTTCATTTAGGCATGATGATCTATGCTTTGCTAAAATTAACATGGTATTAGAGCAGGTATTCAAGGCCGCAACAAACCTCGAAAACCTACATTGATGCACCAGAACCAATTGGGTTCCACATAAACCCTAGAATTATTTCCTTGCTCCCTTTGGATTCTATCTAGAGAGGTTTATAAAGGTGTGATGCACCCAGAAAAAGTGCACATTAAGAAGTGGAGAGTGTTTAATATAGTTTGTTAGAAAATTGAATTATTTTGCATTGTTTTTATAGGTACATTGAAAGACTTATTGAAGAATGTGTTCTTCTAGAAGCTATGAAATGGAGAATTCAACATCTATAACTCTCAGAATCATTACACTCTTCAATTACCTTGATTTGAGGCAATATATGCATAATGTATTACAAATAAAGGGTCTATACAAGGTCACCATTGGAAGAGAAGTCGAACCCCAACAATAGCTTGAAATATCCAAGTATGTAAATAAGCTTGATGAGAATGAGTGACCACAAATCTGCGTTGATATCAGTCCCTTGTACTTGATTCATTAGTGTCTTCCAAATGGAATATATTTCATTTCATTCATTTTGTATCTTCTGTTAGTTACCCTTGCTCACCGACTTAACTTCTATTTCCATATTGTCAATATTAGGTTTTTTCTCTCTCAATTTGAAAAAAACCATTGAAATAGCCATGTTTCGGCAGGAACAAAAAACATTTCACATCCCAAAACCTCGTGGGTCATTAGAGTCAACGATACTTTGTTTCAGCTCCTTAATCCAATGGTTGGAGTTGTAAATTTATCCTTAGGGTGTTACTTTGTTTTTTCTTTTATGTGAGTTAAAATTTATGCATAGTTTTTACTTCAGTTGCTTCAAGAGTCTAAAGTAGTTTTTTCTATCATGGAACATATTTCAATATTGTTTCTCTTAACTTAGGTTTTCATTGTTTGTTTTGCACATTTCTCGTTCTCATCATTTGATTACATTTCATTTGGGTTCTATAAAATTGCATATTTAGAATAGATATGTTTTTGATGAGTTAGGGTTATAACTCAATCTTGAGTTAATTTAGTTTCTAGGTCATTTTCTCTAGTTCATTCAACATATACAAGTTGTAGTATCTGCGTAAAGGTATTTAGGATTTTAGAAGTTTAACCTCTCTGTTTGTTTTAGCATTTCTTTATTACAATAGTTTTAAGTTTCATTGTATGGCTACGATATAATTAAGTTAAACAAAGATGTATCCATCGTTTATAGATAGATAGCATAAATTCTGATTTGTTCCTTTACTATTAGAGACTAAATAGGTCAATTTTTGTTTTTAACATCTGATATCCAAAACTTTCCTTTTAGTTAGTCCTTTAGTCCCCCTTCAGTCAGTATTACTTTTACAAGGTTTAGGTATTTGAAACCATTAGTTCTGCATTTCATCCCTTTTTCCCTTCAGTTTAATACTTTTGATTAGAAGTGTGAGCGTGCTTGCTCCTTCATCCATTTGAACTGTTACTTATGTTGCATCTGCAACAATTTCCCAAAATTCAAAAAATTTGGGACCCTCCCTTACTTTGAATTAGTCAGTTCTTTTCTTGATTTCAGCCTATCGATTTTGGCCTTTGGATTTTTGAAGCGTCTTCTCAAAATTGGGTTGCTATCAATCGATTGGTTTCTCCTCATTTAAATGATTAAGGAATCCCATCTTTAACTGAACTCCTTGTCGACTTGCAAAATCTTTCAAAACCTTCTTGTATCGGGAGTTGCTCCGTTTGACGAGCCTGCCGTTGCAGGTGTTTTTCAACTCTTGATCGTTTTTGGTTGCGCCACCGTTGTGGGTGAATTTCTACTCTTGATTTCCTTTTCCACGTCGACTGTTGCGGAGGTTGTTTACTTTGTTTTACCGTTGCGGGTGGTTGCAGTGTCCTTTATGTTTCTGGTGATTTTTATTCCGCGTCGGCAGAGGTTGAATACTTCCGTGGCCGATGTTGCAGTCCGGGTTGTGGTTCTGAGCACCGCCGTTGTGGATCAATGTAGAATTAGACTTGCCTCAACGCTCCGATTTGTGTTTGTTGTCACCAACCTTGTGGCGGAGCGCTGGGCTATCTCTTACTCCTCCGTTGCGGATGGCATCATGTTCCGAGCATCCGCCGTTGCGGAGGGGTCCGGGCTCTTAGTCACCCGACCAAGGTATTCGCCGACGCCCAATGTATGGTTCTCGTTCGTGCGTTATATGTAGCCATTCGGGTGATTTGGTATTGGGGGTGGTCCGCCGTGCGGAGGGACTGAAGCTCTAGTCGCCCGACGTCGCTTTCGTTTCGCGCCTGATTTAACTGCTCGCACGCGTGGAGTTTGTTATATATACGGTGCGACATTCGGGGGATTGTATTGTTTTATTTTATTGTCGAGCACTGTCGCGGTGAGTTGAGCTATCATGCTTCGAGCTGAGAGAAGGTCTAGTTGTCACTGTACTAGCTTCTAGGTGGCGAGGGCAGAATTCCAACCGTCATCAGCTTGATCATTTCGCCGGCTTGCTAGGTAGGTGCATCTCATTTTTTTCCCATTGCGTTGAATGATTTTGATTTTCTACCATGGTTAGGGTTCCCGGCGTTTTTTTTCCCTCGCCCAGCTAGGATTTAAGCTTGTTTAGGTCGGTTATTATCTTAACCTAGAGTGAGGGGGGGCATTTTTAACCTGTTAAGGCGATTAATTTCCGCCTCTTAGTCATTGCTTGTGTGAAAGGGTTGAAAGGTTTTAGGCGCAGACGGTCGTTACGCCGTCTGCGCCAGGCCTTGCTGCGCGGCCATGATAGACAGGGAGTGGTCGGGGTCGGAGTCTTGCGTTGGGGAATCTGGTGGGAAATTATTTCCCTAAATGCTTGCCAGGGGTTTTGAACCCAGGCTGTTTTTCCCGCGTGATTAGGCGCAGTTCCGTCGAAGAATACATTGGTTTCCCGGGGGGGGGGGCACTTGATTGTTGAAAGAGATTTGGCGGTCGATAGTGTCACTCCTTCGCTGCTCCAGTCGCATCCCGTGTAGATTGCGAAACCCCTAGCATCCCTTTCAGTTCCTGTCGCCTGAAGTCCCTAGCCTGTTAAGGGGAGGTTTCGCCATTTGTAATGCATGGTTTGAGAGCAGCTCGGGTGGTTTTCCATGGGGATATCCAGGGCAGAAAGTAAATGTTTCCCGAACGATGTATGGTCAGGGTAATGGAGCTTTTCCGCCATAGGCTGCATGAGTCGTCATTAGTCTCGTGTGTGCTGAGGTTTATAGTTAAAATTTTGACTGTCGCGAACCTTCACTCCATTTGTTAATAAAATAGATTAATGGCGAAGTATTGCACATTGCACATAATATGCTAGTTTGTTTGTATCGTTACCATGTGAAAAGTGGCATATTGCAATTTCATGTAGATTTCATGCTAACACTAATATGACTGATAAACTTGCTGCATGTAGAATAGATCATAAGATGGTTCATTCATAAGGCATTGTAAGGTTCAATAATATATGTATTAGTCACATGGGATAACAGCACGTTACACAATACTGTGCGCTAGTGAGGTTACTCAATATGAGGAACTTATATTTGATTTTATTGAATGGACACAATTATGATACACTTGAGGAAGGATAAATTGATGCACACTGTATGGAAAGTCGAATTACTTAATGTCAAAATGATTACATATGGCAGGACGAACTCATAATGTCCAGAAGACAGAAGAAGAAAGCCCCAGCAGTTGAAGAAGTATCAGTACCCGAAGTAGAAACAAAAACTGAGTACATCTATGAGGACACCCAATGTGTCACGGGGGTTGAACCTGAATATAAATGAGGAGAAATACACAGGCTGATTTCCCACAGAGAAGTTCCAGACATGGGTCTTGAGGAAGCACCCATTTACGCAAACATAGAAAAATCTGCCATTATGAAGGTCGCCACCAGGCCAGAGCTGTTTCCATGCTCTGAAGTGATGAAATGGATCCTGCCACACACCAACCATGACACAATGCTTATGTGTAATGTTGAAGGTCAGGGCTATGCTGCATTTAGCCCTGGATACGTGGCCTTAGCTTATCACCTGCCTGAACCTCAAGTTTTTTTGTCCAATGAGTGGTTGGACAACCTCAGGATGGATTTAGTAGAAACCATGAGGAAAATGCTATTACCAGGGAAGCTCTATAGGGATAGAGAAACTGAAGATTATGACACAGCCAGCCTTAGAGCCCCTTATAGATTCATAGCTCTAATGCTAAACAGGATTTTCGGGAGGGCCAATGGCAGGTTATTGAAATTTGAATGGATACCCCTGATTTTCTATGTGGCAATAGAAGGAACGGTCTTCAATTGGGCCAGCCTGGTATCGAGTAGTCTCTCCTCTTGTGTAGCTGCAGCGAATGGAGGAGAAGCCCGGAAAAGATCTGAGTTTTATATGAGCTCGATTCTGATAGATTGCATACTCTGTAACCAGCCTTTCCCAGGTCTGCAGTGTGCATGGGATAGGGACAGAATGCCTATTTACGCAGCCTACAAACCATTATGGGCTCATCTATACCTCGGTCACTACCAAGAAGTATGTGAGCAATTTATTATGCCATTATACAAGCTCATCTTCCGGGGGGGATGTGATTGTATGTCTGAAGATGCCATGCAGGTGATTGAAGAGTATGGAGATTATTTCCTGACCGAAAATGGCATGTATATTAGAATGTATGGAGGATCAAAGACACCCCTTCTACTACAAAGTATGCCACGAATTATATAATACACAAAGAGGCAGTCAGACAGGTGTTTATTGACGGTGTTGGTTCATTCTTGTTTCAGAAAAAGAAGGCTGCCTATCCACCTCTGCCATTTAAGCTAGGCAGCTGCAGTTTCGCCAATGTGAAGCAGGCTGCAGAATTTGAAGAGGAACTAGGGAAGTTCCACTTTGGCGAGATGACTTTCAGATGAAATGACACTCATAGAAAAGTAGCAGAACACTGCAGGAAACATAAAGTATACTTTGAATACAGCCATCATTACGATAAAGATGAATTAGTCTATAGGAATGCCCCTAACATGGCAGCACTCAGAAAAAGATTCAAGCCAAAGAACCCCACCAAGGGTGGGAAAGGATCTGAACAAGATAAAGCCGAGCAAGCTAAGGCTGAAGAAGCAGCCAAAAGGATAAGAGAGGAGGCTCGGAGGCTGGAAGATAAGGCTGCAAAATGGATGCAAAAGGGAGAAGAAGAAAAGAGGAAAGCTGCCCAGGAATCAGCTGAACGAGCCAATGAAGTAGCCAGAGAAACAGAAGAACCTGCTAGGCAAGCAGCCGAAGAAGCCCAGAGAAAGTTAGACGAAGAAATGTGAGAGCAAGAGGCTGAACAGATTAAGTTGATGCAACATCAAGCTCTTGGAACATCATCAGGGCTGAGTCAGGGAGAGGAAAACCCCGAGGTGCAGATCCCTCAAGTGCCCACTACCATCGAAGTTTTTACCCCTATGATTCAACTGGTGCCCTTCATGCAGGAAAAAGGGGAAGAAGTCCCTGATTTTAGCACCGTATACTATGATAGGGCTACTAAAAGGATAATGAAGAGAACAGAAATAAAGGTAGGGGCAGAAGAAATGGCCAGCAAAATTACAACAGACAAGGTCATGATGGTAGGAACAGATGTAGATCCAAGGTTTACTATAAGGGCTGGGACTGCAGCCATACATGCTTCAGAGGATAACATAGACAGAATGATGATTGAAATAGAGGCATCCAAGAAGACCTCCTCTCAGCTTAAGGACACCCTGAGAAAAGAAAGGGAAGAAGGCAATAGACTTAAGAGAAAATATGAACATGTGCTGAGAGAAATGGAGGCCACAAAGAGTGAAATCTGCGCCGTCCAGGTAGAAGCACAGGCCAAGGAAACAGCACATAAGGCTCTGGAAAGTGCACAACAGGAAATCCAAGATTTAAAGAATGAAAAGGAGCAGTTGAAGGCAAAGATAGAAGACCTAGAAGAGCAGCAGTCTATTATCTATGAGTCCAATTCCGCATACGTTAACGAACTGAAAGAGCAGCTGGAAGTAGCAAAGGAACAGCAGGTTGATCTACAGCCAGTTAAGGAACACATCCTGGCCCAGAAAGCTAAAGTGCTACACCTGCAAACTACTCTAGAAGAAGAAAGATGCCAGGTCCTCCAGATTGATAGCCGACTTGAAGAAATCTTGGAAACAGCTTCTTATTTTGTTGACAGGTCCCAAGACATCCTCAAAGTATTAACTACAAGGATAGCAAGGGTAGAGAATGAAGAGGAAGTCCCAGCCGAGCTAACATCCAAGGATAAACAAGCCCTTAAATGGGACCACGATCGAATAGAATTTGCCATCAATACTGTAGAAGACTTCCAGAAGAAAGTCAAGAAGACCAAAGGAGTCTGCACAAAATTCTTCAGGAGAGCCCTGGTTACCTACAACAGATGTCAGATAGAAGCTGAGCAGAGGCTATATGAGTTCCCTGATCATGATGCATTTATAGAAATGTTGCAGAAAGGACAGCAAGAGGAAGAAGCCAGAGTACAATGCATCAAAGCTATTGATGACCAAATCCTAAAAAATGAAATAGGCCATACAACCGTCACTGTGCAGCTCTTAGAAGAACAGGTGCGATTGAACACAGCCAGGGTGGAGGCCATTAGAAACCAGGCTGAAAAGTTCGAGCTAAACATTCAGTTTTTAGAGCCGATCTCGTTTGAAGATCTCGCTACTGAAACAGCAGCGTGGAAGAAATTTTTGGGAAACCAAGTGGAACCCTCCTCAAAAGAGGACCAGGAAACCTTGTTGTAATTTAATATGTTGTAAAAGGTTTTTTTGAAAAAGATGAAACGTTGAGAAGACAAAAGGGTTGGGAAGCCCAAAGGTCACTTTGGGCAGCCCAACCAATTTTTTGCTTTTGTATAAAAATAGAAAACGTAGAGGAGAGAGGGGCTTCTTTTTTCCCAGTAAGACTGGAGGACATATTATAAGAAGAACTATTTCCTTTTGCAATAAAATATTTTAGTTTTCCTGTTGGAGAAAGAGCTGTGAAGTTTCCAAATGTTGTACCATGGATGGCAGAAAGATGAACTACTTTATTTTTCATTTTGTGTCCATGAATCGTGAGATCGTTCTAACTTTATGACCTATGTCTTGTTGAATGATTTCTGATTTAATTTGTGGAAAATTCACCTGGAGTAATGTATGTGGATCATATAACAATTGGCTATTTGGTTGTTAGAATATTTTCTCGTTCATGTGTTGTAAACGTAAATATCAGCTATTTGTAATTTTGTTTATCGTACATGGAAATAATACATTACTCAATAATAATTATTCTTTGGCTCCCTGGGGATAGATAGTTAATTGTTTAGATAGTTAGTGTTTTACTTCATGATTGCATATGTGGCTTAGATGTTTGTGAACCTAAGATGAGAGGTAAGAACCTGCGTAGCACATCGTGTAGTTCCGCACATCTTTATCACCCTGCATGACTAAGATAGGCATGTGCATTGCATATATTAAGTCAAAAATACAAATTCTGGTGGACCGGGCCGCAACCGGTAAACCCTTGTGTTACTTTGACCTACGGTATCCGGACCGTAAACTGGACGGATTCCCTACACCAAACAGTCAACAGGCTAGTTGGGAACGTTGATTGGGGAGAATCCTTTACTATTGCCGCCCGCGAATTTCCGGGCCTCAACAGTTTTGGTGCTAGAAGGAGGGCCGCCAGTAAAGGCTGGCCATGGAATTTTATTTCCCATGACTACCCTACCAGCAGATGTTATAAAGTTGAATTTTCCGGTTCTATCCTTGAAACCCTGTTTTCCTAGTATTACTTGCTTACCTTTGTTCATGGCTGGTAATCAACCTAACCCTTTGCCGGCATGGAGAGCTAGGTCACCTCTAAACTTAACTCCTCCTTTGCATAACCTACCTCAAGCCTTTAACAAGCTTTTGCCCAAATTTGACCCCGTGGACAACATTGCTGTGGATGATCACCTTCAAAGATTTTACCTAGCGTTAGAGGGGCTAAGGGCTGGAGAGTATGAAGATGTGGTATGTATACTTTTTCCTCATACCCTGAAAGGGCCAGCAGCATCCTGGTACTTTGGACTACCTGCAAACTCCATTCCTAATTGGGACATTTTTGAAAAGGTTTTCAGGAATAAGTATACCGCTCAGAAGACACATGCCTCATTGATAAAAGGTCTTGTTTCGTTAAGAAAAGAAAAGAATGAAAAGGTACATGGTTTCACTCAGAGATTTTCATTGTACTTAAAAAAAAATTATTCTACTGACAGACCTTCAGACAAAGTTCTAATTGAGTATTATACCTCAGCCCTAGGCACTGAGTTGGCCATGTTTACCAAGATGAAACTTAAGCCCACGCTGGCAGAAACCTATCAAGAGGCTGAAAGAGTAGAGGATGAAAGTGAGAGTATAGAGGACTATCCTGACTCATTTGAAGATAAGACCACTGTAGTAAGAAGCTCACCACTGTCTAAATCTAAAGAAGATCAACCACATAATTATCATGAAATGATGAAAGTGCTTCAGAAAATGTCCAACCGAATTTTAGATCTAGAAAAAGAGAGGGACATTCAGAAAACCAATAAGCCATACTATCCAAATAAGGAAGATAACAACCAATGGCAAGTCCCACCTCCAAATTTGGCATCAATAAACATAACAGAAATAGGAGGAGATAATTTCTGTACTTTTCATCAACAACCTCATTCTGAGAAGAAATGCCCTCAATGGTTACATTCAATAACATTGGTGATGAATAAATTGTTGGACCCAGAATTGACTAGGGACAGTGGTGAGAAAGAAAAGGAGAAACAGACCATAGTAAAACCAGACGATGATACTATGTTCTCATGGAATGGTGTTTCGTTGTTTAACATGGAAGAAGATGTTCTCAAATATCAATATACCCCTACAACCACAAAGGATAAAAAACTGGCCATAAAGAACAATGCCATAATATTAAAGGTTCCAGATTGGCAAGAGGAAGTAAAGGGGCAGGCCGATGTGAAGGCTAAAGATGACATCCCAAAAGATATTCATGGCAAACAGGAAACAGAGCCACTCATTGAAGTTGCCAAACCAGTGGAAGGTGATGAGGAAAGCAACGTTGGCAAACTGGAAGAAGAGTTGCCTAGGACAAATCAACCTGTGGAAGAAAAGATCGAGTTGATCAAGACTAAGAAAACCAGCGCCCCACCTTTTCTTGTGACTCTTGAAATTTTAAATCATAAGGTCCATAATTGTTTGGAAGACTCTGGATCATCCATGAATATTATGCCTCTGGAAGTTTGCAAAAGACTTAATGGGCAGCTAAAGCCTACTATTTGGGATGTTACTCAACTTGACGAAACCAGTGTCAAAGTAGTAGGGGAAACGGAGGATGTTCTGATCCGATTAGCTGCAAATAAAAGGACATGTCATTACGTTGAAATCATAGTAGCCGACATTCCTGATGGATATGGAATGATCCTGAACCATGATTAGACATCAAGATTAAATGGGTACTTTGCTTCATACTGGTCTCATTTGTGGTTACCTCAGAAGGGTAGCCCAAACATGATTAAGATTTTGAGAGAGCCATATATGAAGCACAATGTCACTAAGCTAGGAGAAGGAAACGAATCTGCTGAGTCTGTATTGGGAAACCATCTAACTGAGTGTAAGCTGAGACAACACAATTCAAAAGAGGCCAGTTCTATGATGGACACTCAGCCTGAGCTCCTTCAATTCCCTCAAGCTAAAAGAAACGATTGCAAGGTTTTGGACATGAGTGCCATTTCTATAACAGCACAATTGGATCATGGTTAGCTAATTTATGTCTAAAACCCAGCTCATTCCTCAGTTTTAGATGTATAATTTTTCCGGAATGGGAAAAAGTTTTGTTTTCTTTATTTTTATTTGTACATAAATAAATTGATTTGTTGCTTATGTTGTTTTCTTGCTTTAATGCTTTGATGGTTCTTCTTTTATTACTAGCTTTGCTACTGTTTCTTTATAGCTTTGTTAGTTTTCTCTTGTGATTTTGAATAAGAGGCAAAATTTTGGTTGCAATGGGAACATCAGGGTTCTTTATTAACTAAAATATTGAGCAAAAGACTGTGCTTTAAAGTATAGAATGTCTTCTAGTAATTGTATTCCTAACCGTCAGTGCATTCATTCGAAGTCTTGCTTAATCCTTGTAAATAACTCAGAAGTGGAAAAAGGTCTGAAGTACTATTTAGAGGCTCCATCCATCTCACATCTTAAATACCCAAGGAAGCTGACAGCAAAAGACCCACGGAAAGGAAGCAGAGCGGGATAGTTTATCACATATAAATGATCCCATGCCATGGATTAAGACAAGTTAAAATCTATGAAGAGTCAAAGCTCCTGAAAGGAACAAGACATATCAAAGCAAGGCTAAAAAAAAAAGCATGAATCTCAAAGCATGAAATACCAAATGGCCGCAAGATCCTCTCCGTCCGTGAACTGAACTACAAAGTACATTGTTCACACAAAAGGACACTATAGGATAGAGGATCCTGAATTAAAATTCAGTAAGAAAGGCATTCAGGAGGACTCATATCAAAAGGAACTAAAGTTCAAAAGGGGCACAAAAGTGCAGATTGGCATGGGAATGAGGAATAAAAGGATAATACTATCACCCTTTGTCACAATCCTGTGGTGTTTAAGCTATAACTTCCAAAGGGCAGGTAAAATGAACCTCATTTATTTGGCCTCAAAGAGATATTCAGACCTGAAACACTGCTGGTGTTACCTTTTCCCAAAAAGATAGACTTCTTCTAAGTATTTTAATGCATAAGTTGGCTAACTTAGGGGTACAGACATCTAGAAGATTTCATTTTTATTTGGACAGTCTTAAGATAGGAGAGAAAGTTAATTCAGAGATCTGGGGTTCACCAGGTAGTCGCCAATTGTTGCATCTGCAACAATTTCCCAAAATTCAAAAAATTTGGGACCCTCCCTTACTTTGAATTAGTCAGTTCTTTTCTTGATTTGAGCCTATCGATTTTGGCCTTTGGATTTTTGAAGCGTCTTCTCAAAATTGGGTTGCTATCAATCGATTGGTTTCTCCTCATTTAAATGATTAAGGAATCCAATCTTTAACTGAACTCCTTGTCGACTTGCAAAATCTTTCAAAACCTTATTGTATCGGGAGTTGCTCCGTTTGACGAGCCCGCCATTGTGGGTGTTTTTCAACTCTTGATCGTTTTTGGTCGTGCCGTCGTTGCGGGTGAATTTCTACTCTGGATTGCCTTTTCCACGCCGACTGTTGCGGAGGTTGTTTACTTTGTTTTACCGTTGCGGGTGGTTGCAGTGTCCTTTATGTTTCTAGTGATTTTTATTCCGCGTCGGCAGAGGTTGAATACTTCCATGGCCGATGTTGCAGTTCGAGTTGTGGTTCTGAGCGCCGCCGTTGCGGATCAATGTAGAATTAGACTTTCCTCAATGCTCCGATGTGTGTTTGTTGTTGCCAACCTTGTGACAGAGAACTAGGCTATCTCTTACTCCTCCGTTGTGGATGGCATCATGTTCCAAGCATCCGCCATTGCGGAGGGGTCCGGGCTCTTGGTCACCTGACCAAGATATCCGCCGACGCTCGATGTATGGTTCTCGTTCGTGCGTTATATGTAGCCGTTCGGGTGATTTGGTATTGGGGGTGGTCCGCCGTGCGGAGGGACTGAAGCTCTAGTCACCCGACGCCGCTTTCGTTTCGCGCCCAATTTAATTGCTCGCACGTGTGGCGTTTGTTATATATACGGTGCGACAGTCGGGGGATTGTATTGTTTTATTTTATTGTCGAGCACTATCGCGGTGAGTTGAGCTGTCATGCTTCGAGCCGAGAGAAGGTCTAGCTGTCACTGTACCAGCTTCCAGGTGGCGAGGGCAGAATTCCAACCGTCGTCAGCTTGATCATTTTGCCGGTTTTCCAGGTAGGTGCATCTCGTTCTTTTCCCATTGCATTGAACGATTTTGATTTTCTACCGTGGTTAGGGTTCCCCACGTTTTTTTTCCCTCACCCAACTAGGATTTAAGCTTGTTTAGGTTGGTTATTATCTTAACCTGGGGTGAGGGGGGGCATTTTTAACCTGTTAAGCCGATTACTTTCCGCCTGTTAGTCATTGCTTGCGCGCAAGGGTTGAAAGGTTTTAGACGCAGACGGCCGTTACTCCGTCTGTGCCAGGCCTTGCTGTGCGGCCATGATAAACAGGGAGTGGTCGGGGTTGGAGTCTTGCGTTGGGGAATCTGGTGGGCGATTATTTCCCTAAATGCTTGCCAGGGGTTTTGAACCCAGGCTGTTTTGCTCGCGCGATTAGGCGCAGTTCCGTCGAAGAATTCATTGGTTTGCTGGGGGGGGGGGCACTTGATTGTTGAAAGAGATTTGGCGGTTGACACTGTCGCTCCTTCGCTGCTCCAGTCATAGCCCGTGTAGATTGCGAAACCCCTAGCATCCCTTTCGGTTCCTGTCACCTCAAAGCCCTAGCCTGTTAAGGGGAGGTTTCGCCATTTGTAATGCGTGGGTTGAGAGCAGCTCGGGTGGTTTTCCATGGGGATATCCAGGGAAGAAAGTAAATGTTTCCCGAACGATGTATGGTCAGGGTAATGGACCTTTTCCGCCATAGGCCGCATGAGTCGTCATTAGTCTCGCGTGTGCTGAGCTTTATAGTTAAAATGTTGACTGTCGCGAACCTTCACTCTATTTGTTAATAAAATAGGTTAATGGCGAAGTATTGCACATTGCACATAATATGCTAGTTTGTTTGTATCGTTACCATGCGAAAAGTGGCATATTGCAGTTTCATGTAGATTTCATGCTAACACTAATATGACTGATAAACTTGCTGCATGTAGAATAGATCGTAAGATGGTTCATTCATAAGGCATTGTAAGGTTGAATAATATATGTATTAGTCGCATGGGATAAGAGCACATTACACAATACTGTGCGCTAGTGAGGTTACTCAATATGAGGAACTTATATTTGATTTTATTGAATGGACACAATTATGATACACTTGAAGAAGGATAAATTGATGCACACTGTATGGAAATTCGAATTACTTAATGTCAAAATGATTACATATGGCAGGATGAACTCATAATGTCCAGAAGACAGAAGAAGAAAGCCCCAACAGCTGAAGAAGTATCAGTACCCGAAGCAGAAACAAAAACTGAGTACATCTATGAGGACACCCAATGTGTCACGGGGGTTGAACCTGAATATAAATGGGGAGAAATACACAAGCTGATTTCCCCCAAAGAAGTTCCAGACATGGGTCTTGAGGAAGCACCCATTTACGCAAACGTAGAAAAATCTGCCATTATGAAGGTCGCCACCAGGCCAAAGCTGTTTCCATGCTCCGAAGTGATGAAATGGATCCTGCCACACACCAAACATGACACAATGCTTATGTGTAATGTTGAAGGTCAGGGCTATGCTGCATTTATCCCTGGATACGTGGCCTTAGCTTACCACCTGCCTGAACCTCAAGTTTTCTTATCCAATGAGTGGTTCGACAACCTCAGGATGGATTTAGTAGAAACCATGAGGAAAATGCTATTACCAGGGAAGCTCTATAGGCATAGAGCAACTGAAGATTATGACACAGCCAGCCTTAGAGCCCCTTACAGATTCATAGCTCTAATGCTAAATAGGATTTTTGGGAGGGCTAATGGCAGGTTATTAAAATTTGAATGGATACCCCTGATTTTCTATGTGGCAACAGAAGGAACGGTCTTCAATTGGGCCAGCCTAGTATCGAGTAGTCTCTCCTCTTGTGTAGCTGCACCGAAAAAGATCTAAGTTTTATATGCGCTCGATTCTGATAGATTGCATACTCTGTAACTAGCCTTTCCCAGGCCTCCAGTGTGCATGGGATAGGGACAGAATGCATATTTACGCAGCCTACAAACCATTATGGGCTCATCTGTAACACGGTCACTACCAAGAAGTATGTGAGAAATTTATTATGCCATTATACAAGCTCATATTCCGGGGGGGATGTGATTGTATGCCTGAAGATGCCATGCAGGTGATTGAAGAGTATGGAGATTATTTCCTGACCGAAAATGGCATGTATATTAGAATGTATGGAGGATCAAAGACACCCCTTCTACTGCCAAAGTATGCCACAGATTATATAATCCACAAAGAGGCAGTCAGACAGATGTTTATTGAGGGTGTTGGTCACTTCTTGTTTCAGAAAAAGAAGGCTGCCTATCCACCTCTGCCATTTAATCTAGGAAGCTGTAGTTTCTCCAATGTGAAGCACGCTGCATAATTTGTAGAGGAACTAGGGAAGTTCCACTTTGGCGAGATGACTTTCAGACGAAATGACACTCATAGCAAAGTAGCAGAACACTGCAGGAAACATAAAGTATACTTCAAATACAACCATCATTACGATAAAGACGAATCAGTCTATAGGAATGCCCCTAACATGGCAACACTCAGAAAAAGATTCAAGCCAAAGAACCCCACCAAGGATGGGAAAGGATCTGAACAAGATAAATCCGAGCAAGCTAAGGCTGAAGAAGCAGCCAAAAGGATAAGAGAGGAGGCTCGAAGGCTGGAAGATGAGGCTGCAAAATGGATGCGAAAGGCAGAAGAAGAAAAGAGGAAAGCTGCCTAAGAAGCCGCTGAACGAGCCAATGAAGCAGCCAGAGAAACAGAAGAAGCTGCTAGGCAAGCAACCGAAGAAGCCCAGAGAAAGTTAGACGAAGAACTGCGAGAGAAAGAGGATGAACAGATTAATTTGACGCAACAGCAAGCTCCCGGAACATCATCAGGGCTGAGTCAGGGAGAGGAAAACCCCGAGGTGCAGATCCCTCAAGTGCCCACTACCATCGAAGATGCTACCCCTATGATTCAGCTGGTGCCCTTCGTTCAGGAAAAAGGGGAAGAAGTCCCTGATTTCAGCACCGTATACTACGATAGGGCTACTAAAAGGATAATGAGGAGAACAGAAAGAAAGGTAGGGGCAGAAGAAATGGCCAGAAAAATGATAATAGACAAGGTCATGATGGTAGGAATAGATGTAGATCCAAGGTTTACTATAAGGGTCGGGACTGCAGCCATACATGCTTCAGAGGATAACATAGACAGAATGATGATTGAAATAGAGGCATCCAAGAAGACCTCCTCTCAGCTTAAGGGCACCCTGAGAAAAGAAAGGGAAGAAGGCAATAGACTTAAGATAAAATATGAACATGTGCTGAGAGAAATGGAGGCCACAAAGAGTGAAATCTGCGCCGTCCAGGTAGAAGCACAGGCCAAGGAAACAACACATAAGGCTCTGGAAAGTGCACAACAGGAAATCCAAGATTTAAAGAATGAAAAGGAGCAGTTGAAGGAAAAGATAGAAGACCTAGAAAAGCCGCAGTCTATTTTCTATGAGTCCAATGCCGCATACGTTAAAGAACTGAAAGAGCAGTTGGAAGCAGCAAAGGAACAGCAGGTTGATCTACAGCCAGTTAAGGAACACATCCTGGCCCAGAAAGCTAAAGTGCTACACCTGCAAACTGCTTTAGAAGAAGAAAGATGCCAGGTCCTCCAGATTGATAGCCGACTTGAAGAAATCTTGGAAACAGCTTCTTATTTTGTTGACAGGTCCCAAGACATCCTCGAAGTATTAACTACAAGGATAGAAAAGGTAGAGAATGAAGAGGAAGTCCCAGCCGAGCTACCATACAAGGATAAACAAGCCCTTAAACGGGACCACGATCTAATAGAATTCGCCATCAATACCGCATAAGACTTCCAGAAGACAGTCAAGAAGACCAAAGGAGTCTGCACAGAATTCTTCAGGAGAGCCCTGGTTACCTACAACAGATGTCAGATAGAAGCCGAGCAAAAGCTATATGAGTTCCATGATCACGATGAATTTATAGAAATGTTGCAGAAAGGATAGCAAGATGAAGAATCCAGAGTACAATGCATCAAAGCTATTGATGACCAAATCCTAAAAAATGAAATAGGCCATATAGCCGTCAGCGTGCAGCTCTTAGAAGAACAGGTGCGATTGAACACAGCCAGGGTGGAGGCCATTAGAAACCAGGCTGAAAAGTTTGAGCTAAACATTCAGTTTTTAGAGCCGAGCTCGTTTGAATATCTCGCTGCTGAAACAGCAGCGTGGAAGAAATTTTTGGGAAACCAAGCGGAACCCTCCTCAAAAGAGGACCAGCCAACCTTGTTGTAATTTAATATGTTGTAAAAGGTTTTTTTGAAAAAGATGAAATGTTGAGAAGACAAAAGGGTTGGGAAGCCCAAAGGTCACTTTGGGCAGCCCAACCATTTTTTTGCTTTTGTATAAAAATAGAAAACGTAGAGGAGAGAGGGGCTTCTTTTTTCCCAGTAAGACTGGAGGACATATTGTAAGAAGAAATACTTCCTTTTGCAATAAAATATTTTAGTTTTCCTGTTGGAGCAAGAGCTATGAAGTTTCCAAATGTTGTACCATGGATGGCAGAAAGATGAACTACTTTATTTTTCAGTTTGTGTCCATGAATCGTGAGATCGTTCTAACTTTATGACCTATGTCTTGTTGAATGATTTCTGATTTAATTTGCTTGAAATTCACCTAGAGTAATGTATGTGGCTCATATAACAATTGGTTATCTGGTTGTTAGAATATTTTCTCGTTCATGTGTTGTAAACGTAAATATCAGCTATCTGTAATTTTGTTTATCGTACATGGAAATAATACATTACTCAATAATAATTATTCTTTGGCTCCCCGGAGATAGATAGTTAATTGTTTAGATAGTTAGTGTTTTACTTCATGATTGCATATGTGGCTTAGATGTTTGTGAACCTAAGACGATAGGTAAGAACCTGCGCAGCACATCGTGTAGTTCTGCACATCTTTATCACCCTGCATGATTAAGATAGGCATGTGCATTGCATATATTAAGTCAAAAATACAAATCCCGGTGGACCGGGCCGCAACCGGTAAACCCTTGTGTTACTTTGACCTACGGTAGCCGGACCGTAAACTGGATGGATTCCCTACACCAAACAGTCAACGAGCTAGTTGGGAACGTTGATTGGGGAGAATCCTTTACTGTTGCCGCCCGCGAATTTCCAGGCCTCAACAAATTCCTTCATAAAAATTGCTATTACTTTTAATTGTGTTTCCATATCTTTGAAATACAAGTTAGATTTTGTAGATCCTAAATTTTTTTATGAGTTCTATTTTGGTTATAATGGGTTTTATGAATATGTTTTTAGTGTACTGTAATACTCTTTTAAATCTTCATGAACATTTTTCTTTAGTTTTATTTATGCATTAATTATAAAAATGTTTGTTTTAGATTTGTTTGTGCATTGATCCACAAAATTCAAAATTACTCCTTGATCCTATTTTTGATTTCCATTAGATTTGAACTTCATGTAGTTTGGAATTGATACAAATAGTTGTAGAATCTTACTCTGCTTGATTACTTGAATTCGTGTTTTTTGGTAACTAGGTTTCAATAGCTTAACTTATTCTCTAAAAAAATAGATTCATGCACTATAGATATTTTATTTGTACAAATATTGTTTGCAACTCTAAGTTTATATTCCTATGTTGACAGTTAAAAGATCACGAAAGATTTATATTAAAAAACATAATATTGGATTACAATTTTGGCTCCATTGTCATGGCATTGCAAAAAGGTAAAAATAGGTTTAGTATTCAATAATTTTTTTGGTATGTTTAGATATTTTGTAGGCTTGGCGGAGGAGAGACGGTAAGACGATAGGTCATAACCTACTAATCTATTTTAGCAAGGTCACTCCGAATCCAGTATTCCTTTTAATTTTTCTTATGAGTAGACCTAAGGGAAAATTACAAATTATGATTCCCGTTAAAATTTTGTATGATAAATATTCAATTAGTTCCAAGAATCCCATTACTAACCAAGGTAGAGGGTTTCTAGGGAACCTTCAAAGTGAAGGAACTAATCTTCCTAATTTGATAAACTCACAATCAGAAACTACTGTGAATAAAAGACAAGAATATACATTGACTACTGCAAATAATCAGTTGGTGGTACCTGAAGACATTCACAAATTTCTTGAAGGTGCAAGAGAAACTTGGGAATTACAATTTGAACCTGAGGTTGTCCCAACGACAACATGAGAACATACTACAAGTTCGGTAGCAGAATCTCCATCTCATTTGGAAAACATGGGAGACGAAGAGAGAGGTTCGAATGAAGGGGGTAGAAATGCTAATAATGATGAGATGGAAATCACCTTTGGGTTTCCAATGTTATATTTAACTCCTAATATTAACATGAAAAATATCTCTCCATCAATCCTACCTCATTTTCATGGGTTAGCGACTGAGGACCCAGACTCATTTCTGTTTGAGTTTGATATTTTATCTAGGAGTTATAATTAAGTTAATGATGCTCGGAAATTAAAACTATTATGTTCTAAACTTAAGGATTCTTCTTTGATATGCTTTATGGGGATAAGAGACGGTTATATTTTAAATAGGAAATGTATGATTTTTTTTTTAATACCATGAACATTGTTATACAAGGAATATGAATACTGGCATTTTGAAAATACAACACATTGAGGATGAAAGTCTTGAGGACTATGTTGAAAAGTAATATCCTAAATTTTTACCTTAAATATAATGGGAATGAGCCCCATTGCATATGAGTTTCTTTGATGTTTATATTTATATATTGGGAGTATGCCCTGCTACATATGAGCTATGCTGATTAGTTAGATAGATTGGACATAAGCCAATGCACATGTTTTATTATCTTGTATATGATTATATACGTTGGGAATTAACCCTAATGGACAAGGACTATTGTCGTGGTACGATGTATTGGATTTATTATTGTGTTATTAGCATATAGATATACTAAGATGATTATTGTGATGAAATTTGCATAAAACAACATGCATGATTGACTTCTATAATGTGTTGGGTGTAATCCCTGAAGCACATGAATGATGATATTTTGTGTTGAGAATAATCTCTGGAACACATGAGTTATGAGATTTTGTGTTGAGCATAACCTATGGAACACATGAATTAGAAGATTGGAAGTGTTAGGCATAAATCATGGAGCATTTCAAATTGATGTTGAACATAATCTCTAGAGCATCAGATCTTTGGCCATTGTATCCATGCGTATATTATACAAGTACATAATACTATTGGTGTTGAGATAAAGGCTATGGAATCACATTAGTGTAAAGCCCCATGAATCTTAGTTGAGCTTATGCTTTGAATAGCGCTAGGGGTTATGGAGCTTAAGTGTGTTGATTGAGAACGACTATGAGTAGCACCGACCATTATCATACTTATTTTAAGTTGATTAAATGAAATTTCAAATCTACTTCTCATCAGAGATTAGAAGAACTACCACGAGATATGAGGTAATCCAACATGCAAGAAGGATGTACAGCTACCTAACCTAGTTGACCAACAAAACCCTATCTGAGGCATTGATAAAAGAGATAATGTAAAATAAGGGAAGCATCAAAATAAATAAAAATATGTTATATGAT